>JALNQF010000469.1:0-28025 GCA_028456385.1 Ophiosphaerella korrae | reverse complement strand
TAGTACTTACTTAGATAGCTTTATCTACTATTTACTCTTTTTAGTTAATTGTTAAAACTACTTTATTAAGTTATCTTACGTAAAATCTACCTTATATATAGTAAGTATTAAGGTTAGAAGGTAGAAAGTAGACTAAGTAAGATTAAGTTAGTAGGTAAGAGTTATAAGTAAGTATAGATAGTTAGATTAAGTATATAAGTATAAGTTAAACTTAACTATAGAGTTTCTATATACGTTCTATTAGTACTTATATATCTAGGTGTCTTAGTAGCTATATAGATTTATAGTTATAAAGTTATAAAGTTATTATATAATTAGATTACGTGCTAATATTATATTCTACTTCTAGGCCGATATTGTAGTTACTATAGTAGTAGTTATCTAGGTCTACTAGCTCTAAGGTATCTAGATTATAGCCTAAGTTTATTAGTTCTAGTTATAGTAGCGTTGTTACAAGTTAGTTACCTTGTAAGGAGTATTTAGTAGGAGTTAGATATAATAGAATAATAGGTATATTAATAAAGTAAGACGAATCCTTAAAGGATTTATAGGCTTACAAAGGTGTTTATATATCTAAGGAGCGTACGTAATCCTAAGTAGCTCCGAAGGTAATCTTAAGGGTACCCGAGGAGCTTAAAGAGAGGTTTAAAGGGAGAGGCTTAAAGAGAGGTTTTAGGTAAGAGGAAAAGTACCTATAATATACTTATAACAACTCCTTTATTTATATACACTCTACTTAAACCTTTATATAACTTATTTAAGTCTCTAAGGTCTTAATATATAGGTCTTCTTATAAAGTAAGCTTCTATAAATAAGACTTTTTAATTATCTATTTAGAGTTAGTATTAGTTAACTAAGACGTGTATAGCTATATTAGTAAGGAAATCTTAAAGCTTAGTATAGGTACTATCAAATTTTTCTAGTGTCTCTAGCTTAAGAGGTTTGTTGCTTATTTAGTTAAGCTACTGTGTAAGCTGCTAAATTTTTTCAGCTCTTATATTAATAAGTTCAGTACTAGCTTCTTATACTTCTTATATTGCGATAATATCTTGTTGTTTATTGTAGCTAAGGTAGAGCCTTCTAAGAATAAGGGGATTAGGGGTGCTATATTTCGCTCACTAACTTTAGGTAGTCAAAGTGTAACGGGTAGTTGTTCGTGCTAGAGGGCAGCGAGTGGAACAAGGCAGTGAGTTGGGTAGTAGGCGAGGTTCACAGGCAAGCGTAAGATAAGTGGATCTAGGATGCGAGTAGAAGTTGATCTTGACTACGGGGTGTCTATCTATGCGCTGTAGGTGCCTATACACTTATGTGCCCGAGCTGGCTTCGTGGCTGCGTGATGCCAAGCTTGCGCGAATTCGCGAAGTCGTCACATATTCAGGTTGTGTTCTGCTTCGGGGTCTTTGTCATAGTCGCTATCGTATTCCCAGTTTGTAGGGGCGTCCTCGGGGTCTATTGGTTCTAGCTGGGGCGAGGCTGTTGCGGGTTGGGTGCCCGTAACACAAGTGAAGTCTTGCCTACGCCCCAGCCCACCGTTGCCAATAAGCACTCCCTATCTAGCACGCAGTAGGCATCCAAGGTCGGAAGCCTACTAACAAGTATGCTACTTATATACCCTTTTTTTGTAAGTCTATAAGCAATCTTGTTTAAATCCTACTATCGCGATATCATAGGGGTAGACTTTTAAAACTATAATGAACGACGTTAATAGGAAGAACTACAGCACTAGTAATACTATATTATTCTTGTTGCAAGCTTGCCTAGTAGTAGAATAGTAGTTAGAGAATAATATTCTACCAGCCACTATTTAGTGAACACTCGCAGCTAAACTATAAAAGTGTCTTACATTAGGGGGTATCCTATGACAAAGGGATAGAAGTTAGATATAGAGGTTTATATGCTACCAATAACTATTTTATAGCGGCCGCATTCGTGGCGGTCGCAGTAGGGAGCTCACAAACATGTGCAACGCACGGTTTACAATCGGTCAATGCGCGTAAGGGTCATTTATGTTACGAATCAATCGAATCAATGAGTTACTTAATTTCAGTCAATAAAGAGGCCCCCGTCTGCAATCAGATGCAAGCCGTTAATCCAACTAGCCCGTGGCTCACACAAGAAACCCACAGCATAGGCAATCTCCTCCGGTTTCCCCAACCGACTTCCAACTGGCGTTTTTTCTATCACAGGTCGGATCATTTCAATAAATGCCTCCCCAGCCTTTGCAAAACCTTCGGTCATGGTTGGTCCCGGGCTGACCGCGTTGACCGTGACTCCGTACTTGGGAGGAAGCTCTTTAGCCCATACTTTGGTGAAGCTGTCTACCATGCCCTTGCTTCCGGCATAGATTGTTTGCATCGGCGGTGCCTCTCGAGCCGCGATTGAAACAATATTGACGATCCTTCCGCCGCCTTCCTTTGGCAGGTGAGGCAGGGCAGCTTGGGTGAGCAGAAAAGTACCGCGTCCATTGAGATTAACCAGCAAGTCCCAGTCCTCGAGGGTTTGCTCTTCAAATGGCTTGCTCACCGCGAGCGCAGCGTTGTTGACCAAAATGTCGATCCTGCCGAACGTTTTCACGGCCGCTTCTACGAGCGTCATGGGGCCGCCTGTTGTTGATATATCCGCTTCAACAGCGATGCTCTTAGTTGGTAGACTTGCCGCAAGGGACTCGGCTTCCTGTTGGAGGTTGCTGAAAGGGTAATTCAGAACGACGTTTGCACCGCGGGAAGCTAACTCCCTTCCAATCTCTGCCCCTATCCCAGAGCTAGAGCCGGAGATAACAGCGACCTTGGTCGCAAGGGTCAACATGTCTTGCAGTATTCTATATATACTCTGTATGTTTCGCTGTCCGTCTAGATGTCGAAAGCTAGTTGTAATGCAGAACAGGCGTGGGACTTGTGTGTGGGCTAAGCGTGTTGATAAATCAGGTTGGCTCCTCGAAGAACGATCCGAGTCTGCAAACATAGGACATCAAGCTCTGCCAGCGCCAGTCATCTAGGCATATGCATGATATATGAAATGAGTGATCGCCTGCTCGCAAAGAGTGAAACGGGAAAAACACTTTCCTTGGTTCACGACAAGCGCTCAACGCCCCCACCAGATTGGAGGTGGTGCCGTAGAACATGGTCTAGCTTTCTAAGTGGCGCGGAAAATCCGCACCCGGCATTTGGCACGGGAATTCCGACTCGGCTCCACACGACCGAAGAACCCACTGCTGGGCGACCTGGAGCTTGAGCCCAAAGTTCCATGGAGCAAAAAAATTATTCCGACAATGTAGGTAGACACAAAATTCCTAGTGGATCCTTATCTCGCATAACCAATTAATCTCAAACATGGCTAACTGCATCACGATTCCGATCACCTGGAAAGACAAGAGTACGAAGGAGGAGTACGAGCAAGCCCGATACTCCTACCTTATAGCCCGGTCGCTGCCAACTCATGTGCGAGCTTCTGGTTACATTTTCCCCAAGGAAGGGTTTGAAAAGGCTCCCAACTTGGTCAGGTCCATTGCCGAGCACTTCAACAAGGACACAGGAATTGTCCGAGTCGGCCTTTTACCACCCAAATTATTAGACAGCATCGTATTCGTCTCCTTCACGACGTTGAAATGGTCGGGCCCCAACATGCTGAGAGCCCTACAGCCTGCAGAAGACTCAGTGCCCTGTGAATATCTGCAGAAATGGTTCGCTTGTCTAACTACACTGCAGCAGGAATATAACACACAAGGCTTGGCAATTCCAGATAGCCGTCGTTATCGCCGTGACAACGCTTATGTGAATAACGGTGCTGATGCCGCAGCGGTGCTTGTGGTTCAGCATGGCGCCGCCATCGCAGAGAATGCTCCCGTACATGGCGGTTTCGATGCAATTAGAACATTACTCTGCCCTCTATAGGATCTGTGAACACGAAAAGGATGACAATACTCTCAGTCATGGGTGCACACAGTGATCCAAGACATAGCCTCGCACGCTGTCGGTCAATATCTAGGTGACTCTAATTTCCAGGTTGAAAACACTAAGTACAGGGCGGACTAGCACGGAAAAAACTTGATGGATATTTACAAGAAATGGGACCTGGAAGGCAGGTTATGCGGCCACCTTAAGCAAGGAGACAGTTTTGCAGTGGATGAGTTGAAGAACGCGCTGTAGACGTAATCATGGCATAAGCTCTCATTGAACGTGCATAGCACTGCAATGGTTCTGACCACGTAAGGCCGCAACGCATCAGAAGAATAGAGAACGGGATCATCAACAATATGCCTCAAAGACCGATAAAAAACTCGTGTGGTTCGAGACTGCCCCTTTGCCCCGGGTTTTAGCACATATCAAGGGGGCAACTCGAGGTATCAATCACGGCTTGCGGTGCGGTTGAGAGCTCCTGCACGTCGGTACGCGGCCGTAAGACTAAGTCATTGCATGGATATAGAAATGTCAGCTTGCACATAACTAGCGAATGCTCCGTCAAAATCTACGTGGCCCAGAACATCCGGCGTAAATGCCTTGTCAACACAAAGGGTTAGGCTGGGCTGTGATGTGGAGGAACAGCCATTTTTATTTACCCTACACATATACCCCGCTCGTCCTGGACGATTTGCGGGACAACAAGCAGTGACTCTCCATCTTCTTATCACTAAGCACAAATAATGTCAGGACCACCTCTGCAGACCCCCAGTTTCCTAATCGTGCTAGTCAAGGTTCAATACAGCCCGTCCCTCTGTCCATTTTGTATTCGGCAGCCCTTGTCTACTTAACTTTATTCTTTCCCCAGCACAATTGCATATCGACCAAGTCAACATAGCCTGTAGATTAGGACACACCCGCGGCCATAACCAGCACCACGAAGGATCGAGGCGTTGCGGAGGCCACTAAAAAACACAACCTTAGTAGCCTTCGACTCCAGCACGTCGACTCCAATCTGATAGTCCTAGTACCAACACCTAGCAATGATCCCAATGGTCTGTACTTCTAGGGGTATCTCTAGAAGATAGACACGGTTATCTAACAGCAGCAATTAGACCCTCTCAATTGGTCAAAAAGATACCGATGGTACATTGCCATTCTCGTGTAGGCGGCCATCTTCTTCTGCAATTTTCTTGCAGCCGGTCCTTCGGTGGTCATCACGCAGATTACGGCCAGATTCTTTGGCGGCCCTGAGGAGAATCCGAACTTTGTGTCCGATATTTCTAAGACGGCATACTGCTTCACTACAACAGCATTGAGGCAGGGTATGGGTACTCTCTTCTATTTACCTTTAATTATCAAGTACGGCCAGAGGCAGGTCTATATCTCGTCGTTTGTGCTCTACACTGCGTGTGCCGTGTGGGCGGGAGCTTCAAAGACTTATGGGAGCGGGCTGGCATCGAGGATCATCATGGGTGTAGCGTCTGGCGCCGCCGAAGTTCTTGCGCCTCTTACCATTTCAGATCTCTTCTTCCTACATGAGCGAGGCTCGATCATGGGGTAAGTGATGGTCCCCTTCCATCGTGAGCCACAGTGCCTGACAACATCAGCATATATACTTGCGCTCTGTCTGCCGGCGCTAGCGGTGGCATCACCGTCTCTGGCCTGATCTCAATGAATTATAATTGGCGCTATACTTACTGGGTGTCGACTACCCTCATCGGCGCCTGCACAATTCTAGTGATTTTCACATTTCTCGAAACCATGTACCGCCGCGACGAACAATTAATGTCCGCCGCAGGGCAAGGCGATAAGATCACGCTAGACATCAGCTCCAAAGGGACATATAAATATCAAGACCGAACAGATGCAGAGAAAATAGTAGATAGTAACGACACACCAGAAAAGCGTGGCCTTGTTGCCAGCCTCCGTTTATGCTCAGGCACTTACACTTCGGAACCGTTCTGGAAGCTCTTCTTCAGGCCTGTCGTCCTGTTAACTCTTCCTGTCGTCCTCTGAGCAACACTGGGCATGGCCGGAACCATCGGGTTCATTGTGGCCATCACCCCTAACGTTGCACCCGCTTTTGCAATGGCGTATGCTTTTGAACCCTGGCAGGTCGGACTCTGCTTTATTTCAGCTCTTATTGGCTCATTGATTGGCATCTTCATCAGCGGAAATCTCAGTGACTGGATCGCGGATGTACAAATGCAACGCAATAACGGTATTCGCGAGCCAGAGATGCGTCTCCCGGCCATTGGAATTAGCGTCATTACGACCCCGCTTGCGCTAGTCCTGCACGGTATCGGGATCAATAACAAGCTCCATTGGATTTGCCCCACCATCGGCCTTGCTCTGAGTAGGTTCACTTCCACTTAACGAGCTCTTCGGTTTTCAAAAATGGCTGACCCAATCATTAGTCAATTTCTCCATTGTGCAGGCCACGAACATCTCGCTGGTCTACACGATCGATAGTTATCGGCCGTGGCTGGTGAGGCGGTAGTCACCCAGATGTCATTCAAGTCAGCCTTCGGATTTCTTTTGTCGTTTTATACCAACCCTTGGGTTCAAGACTCGGGCTACTCGGCGGCTTACGGGACCATGGCTGGTATCTCTGGAGGCTTACTTCTGTTCGTGATACCCTATTACTTGTTTGGTCACAAGATACGGACTGTGACGTGGAACTGGCGACCTATTCGCAAATTCGTACACTGGGCTGACGATCGTGAAATCGGCGAGTATGCTCAGACGAATTGGCCACATCAATTTTACTTTTCCTCTCACGTAGCTTAAACAGAGGATTTGTTCCATAGGCAGTACACAACATGAAATGTCTGGGCGAGCCTATGCGGCTTCGGCAGAGCTGCACCTAGCTAAAGAGACAAACCGAAATTCACAGATCCACAAACCAGTCTAGTCTTCGTTTCTGGGTTCTTGCTTGTCCCATCTACTCAGATAACCACGTCGTGATGCACAAGACGAATATTTTCGAACATCGGGTAGCCATGAAAGTCACCAACCAGATCTCCTCAGGACCTGTTTTTATGCAACATAAGGTTCGTCTCAGAGATCTCTCTGACTCTCGGCGAAGAACCATTTCACGCACCAGGCGCAAAGCGAATGAGGTTTCTGATCCCGTCACACCCAAAAACTTGATTACCCGACTTACAAGCCATACTCTGCCTAATTATATTGTACTGTGCTAATCCAGCCTTACAGCTCAAACCACTGGTACCTCGAAGCTAGGCTGCACTGGCCGCCTGAGGCTTTCCACCGCTCAACTACTGAAGCACTGATTCTGCACTGAATAACACCTTGAACAAGCGGCGCTCGCTCCTCAAACCAAAATGGGTACCTCTTCAAGGTCAGGCGCAAGCCCACCAAAGAGTATCTACGTTCGTATTGCTCCTCTACATACTGCTTTGTCCGACGTAAAAAATAGAGGCACAAGGTTAGAGTAATCTTCACAGCCGTTGTGAACGAGATAGAAGTAAAGGCAGATTCGAAACTTGCAGTTCAGAGAATATTGATTCCGTGTAATCGGTAAAGGCGGTTATAGAATAGAAAGTAATTGAGGTCCCTAATCGCTCTTAGAATTTCCCTCACCATTGCAGATACAATAGGTATGGCTGGTGTCTACGCGTGAAACGAAGATTCAAATAAGTTGATATGACACAAAGTCCAAGGCACAAGTTTCACTTTCATTCCGCAGAGTGTCTAACAAAGTCTTCAGCCTCATCGTACTTAGTAGCCTGGAAATTCAAAGTGTTGTTCTGCCGGCAACAACTCAGTTCCACCGTCATTTGGCATTTGACCCAGAAACGTTGTATGCAAGCCATAAATATCGGGGTGATTCCGAACGAGCTCTCCCTGCGCGATAATATCCTCAAGGTCATGTTGAACATCAAAATACTTACCTTTCAAGATATTTTTCGCAATACCTGTTGCTAAAGCAACGCAAACCATACCGCTGAGGTGTGGTGAGTCCTTGAACCCCTGTAAAGCCTCTTCCATTCCTTTTATCAGCTCTGGGAAATCTTCGAATGGCTTTTCCAATGCCTCTGTAGAGTCACAAGATCAGACGTCAGAGCCCATGCATATTGTTTCTCGGGTCCTCACCTTTTGATACTAATGCTGAAGCTACTGCACCCGGATGAAGAGCATACATATGAATATTTTTATATCCTAGAATGTCCATCTCCATTTGCAAACAATTGGCCATTCTGATGATCGCCGTTTTGCTCACAGCATAGGTGGTGTTGAATGGAAGCGCAGAGGACCCGGCTCGGGATGAAATATTCAAAACACAGCCCTCGCGTTGCTCCATGAATACAGGAAGAGCGAGTCTGGTAAGAAAGTACGGACCGTGAAGATTGGTCGCCAGCTTGTCCGCAAAGAGCTCCAAATCCTGAGTATGGGCCTATGTCTGAATGAGCGTCACTTCTGCATGCTATTTAGGCATCTCACAGGGCCTATACTATCGACTGCCGCGTTGTTGACCAGAATATCGATTGTACCATAAGTTTGGATAACCTATGGATGATTAGTCAGACGAGAAGTTATTAAAGGACTTTGGACTATCTCACTTGCTGGACGAGAGCCTTGCACTCACTCAGACGAGCAACATCGCATTTGATAAACGTGACAGAATGTGCGCCGAGTGTAATCAGTTTGTCTCTGGTACCAGATGAAGGTTCCTTTCGATTGAATACCAAGACCAAAGTGGCTCCGGAGGTAGCAAAACACTCGCCAATGGCGCTTCCGATCGTTCCAACAGCGCCTGCAGTTTCGTTCTTGAGCTTAGATGTGGCTTCTCTCGAACAATCAGAAATCCTTACCCGTGATGACTACAACTTTCTTTTAGAGAGATCCCACAAATTTTGAAGGTTGAATAAAGGGATAAACCTCATTGTGAAGACGTGGTTTAGTCCCTGTCATGATTGTGCTGATAGAATCCACGAAGTACTTCAAAGTATTTACAGGAGGTAAGCTGGGCTCACATGCTCACTCTGTTGGAAAGGGGACGACGGGTGGAGGTCGGCAACTCCAACATCAACAAGCCGACGAACCAGGCCGGGACCACCCCTTATCGGTTCATGAATGTTTTTCGCCAGGTGGGGCCGACGAACCAGACCGGGACTACCCCCCACCATCGGTTCATGAATTGTTTTCGCCAGGTGGGCCGACTAAACAAGCTCCTGTGCAGTCAGAAAAGAGAGGCGCCGATTCGATGGTATAACGCGCATAACAGTCCAAGACTACAAGTTCAAATACCCTTGGTGGCCATCATCTTTCCACCAAAACCGACCGCTCGATACCACACTCAATACTACATTCAATATCACATTCAATATCACATTCGATCATAATGCCTACTCCCGCAGAAGTGCAAAAAGAGGCCGATACAGACTTCGATGCTTTGAACGATCAACCATCACAGACAGAAGACCAGGTTAAGGCCTGCAAAGCGCTGATCTACCTCTTCCTCGTTACATTTAAATATCACATGTACGATGAAACGGCGAAATTTGTTTCCAAGGATTACGTGCAACACAACGAAAAGTTGGGCACAGGACGGCAGTCTATCATCGATTTCGCAGAAAGTCAAATGAGAGGTGATTATTTCTATATGAGGTGGCAACGCATCATTGTCGATGGCGAATATGTCGGTGGGCAATTACATGTCAAGAAGAGTCCTGATGACACAGGTGTACGGGTTTTTGAGCTGCTACGCTATCGGGACGGCATGTTCGTCGAGCATTGGGATACTGTACAGCCCATATTGCCCGCGTCCGAGAAGGTGAACCCTAATAGTGTTTTCTGAGAAATAACAGATGCATGATAAGACTCGCACCAATAGAGAACCCCCTCGACTAAGAATTATGAGCGTGTTGTAATAGTGCACACAATTGTAGAACGTAGATGACTTCATGCTTTGACATTGTTCTCATCGCAACGGAGCGTACAAAGCATTGGATGGTCACCGGTGAAGAACTATCTCTAATCGCTGGCCATGGCACCGAGGGCCAAATGTTCACCAGAATTCACCGATTTCAGACGTGCAAAGTGGGCTGTCGTGGTGGAACGGTAGAGTGCCTGACTCATTTGGATTGGTCAATATTGTGATTAGACCGCATTGGACGGACACGGGATCAACAGGCCCGATGGCAGCGCGCAAGCCGATGATGGCTGGATTAAGATGGTGACGAGCATTATAAGACTTGGCAGGGAGGAGGGGAGGGACGTCCGAGGAACTCTGTGTTGAACTTTGCATTGCCGATAAAGAAATTCGCACAAAAACTTCAACCCTAGCTGAGCTGATTGGCGCCCCCTATGTTGCTTATCTGAGCCTCATTCCTCCCGCCCTACTCAACCACTAGAGTCGGTAAAGGCCATGTTGTCTCCACCTCTACGGCCTGAAAGTCACCCAATCGGGCCACCGCAGTCTACTTGGCGCAACTCCTGGACTCCTTGTATTTCCAGCTTCACTCTCTCTTGCCCGCAACAGTAGCGTTTCTAGGCACTGCTTGTGTCTCGTGGTATCGTGGCAACTGTTCTTCGTATGTTGGTGCCGTTTTCGGCATACTGTGGCGGCGGCATCAAAAGCTTCTTCGCAACGTCATATCCCTAAAGCGTTTTGAGATCATTTTGCAAGTTTTTGTATAGTCAAACCATGATTTGGCCTCAATAGTTACGCCCTTCCATGCCGTTTATCGTTCCTCCCCGGTACTCGCCAGTACTTCACAGAGATGAATATCGTCCATTGATATATACGTAACTAGGATAGGGATACACAGCAGCGGTTTCCTTTTGGCGATATTAAGAAAAAGTTGGCTAACTCCATGTCCTCTGGACCCATGGATACCGAAACCTTAGCACCGGCACATTCACGGAAGAACTCTGCTGCTCCATGACGGAGTTCCATCTTGGCCAGATGCATACCAAGACATGTTCGAGACCCTGCGCCAAAAGGAGCATAAGCTCCTTTGGGAGGAGCATAATCGCCATTTCCATCGATGAATCTGTCCGGAGAAAAGCTAAAAATCATCAGTTGAAACGATGTAGCTGCTCGACACACGAACTACCTACCTCAGGGCACTCTGATAAACACTCTCGTTTCGGTGTAATGAGTATGCTTGTGAGCTGACCGTCGTATTTTCTGGAATGAAATACCCTCCATGAAGCGTCACTCCACCTTTAGGAGCCTGTCGAGGCAAGCTTCCTGGAGCAGCACCGTACAGCCTCAAAGCCTCATCGATCACAGCGTTTAAGTAGGGTAGCTTTTCCAAGTTTGCGTCGGAGTAGTCCGGATCCAGCTGTGACACTTCAGCTTCAAGCTTCTTCTGGACGCCTGAGTGGCAGAGGACTGCCCAGATAAGATATGTTAACGTAACAGCAGTCGTTCCTGACCCTGCAACGATGAAGCCTCCAGCCTCAAATGCAATTTCGTATTCCGAGAGACCTTTGCCACGCTTTTCACCATTTTCCGTATCCCACTGTGCCATCAGTCTCGAAAAGACATTTGCTTTTGAGATGTCTCGACTTTTCGCATTCGTCACAGCCACACGACCATATTCTTGCACGCGTTCATCAGCTTGCAACATTTGCCGCACTGCCGGTATCGGGAACATCTTAAAAAATGTTTTAAGGACCTGAAACTCGGCTAACACTCCGCCGATCTTCACTGCGATCTCCAAGTCATGAATATATTGGTTGCGCTGTACAATAGCTGATCAGCCTCACCTTCAAAGAATGTAATTGAGCATCCTACCGATTCTTGTTCTAACATGCTCAGAGACTCGCCGAATGACAAGTGAGAGATCACATCGGTGGTCATAAATGTCCACCATTTGAAGACATCAGCTTCTTTTGCTAGGGCATCACGCTTGATCTTTGATACCGTCAGCCGAACTTTCTCTTGGATCGTAGTCTCCCAGTGCTCATGCAGAGCAGAATTGGTCCACAATGGAGCAAAAAGCCTTCTCCTCTCCGAGTGATCTTTCGGGTCAATCATGGAGAATATATCGTGAACACCGTCCTTGCCTTCACGAAACGTCTGGTACCATGGATCTTTTAAGAATCCGGATCCGATGCGATGTATTTGTTTGTATGCTTCTGGTTCGGATACGTCGATCTCAGTTGGCGCAATGCGAACGATTGGTCCATATTTCTGATGGAGGGCATGGATGTAATGGATTCGTCGCCCCGTAACAACATGCTTCTTCAAGACCAGATTTGTGAAGCCAGCATACCAAGGACCAGGGATTTTTCGAAGTGGTGAGACCAACGATTTGTAGAGATTCTATGCAAGCTAAGAGACGTTTAGAATATTCTGGAAGCAATATTTCACGTACGTAGACTACCAGACTTCCAAATATGCCTAGCAAAAGGTAAGGCATCTTCGCAGATGGGGAACTGATTTTGGATGGCGGCTAATCTCCCTACTTCATGAGCCATGGACAATGATATATGATGGAACGCTGTCAACGGAAACCGAAACCCAACACCCCACATGCTTGGCCTGCAGAACGGAACTCTGGGATTTCCCCGCATTGCGAAAGTGACCCCCGCTCGCCATGATCACGTGGAGCCGCGTGTCGGTATGTGGAGCCGCGTGCCCGTATGTGGAGCCGCATGTCCGTATGTGGGACTCCACTGGTGCACGTTCGAGCTTGAGTACGACTGACGTTGAACCTCATATGCTTATTGTGCAGACCACTCAGCCGTAAAAAAGCAAAAGTCCCTGCGTGGAGTAACAGCAGCTCTCAAGAACATTTGAATTTGATACTGATCAAATTGCGACTTTTTAGTAGCATGGATCAAAAGACCTTCATTATGGGTTATGATGATGGCAGCCAATCACTGCCTGAGATAATGACTCCCGGTCTCCCAATCTACTGGAAAGGACAGAAGCACTATGAGCAAGCTAGAATGGGACGCGTGTTCAATCGCAGAGAAGTCTCACGCTATCCCTTGGCCGTGGTCGAAGCTACTCGAGAAAGTCATATTGTCGATACTGTGAAGCTAGCCGGTCGCCTTGGTTGCCAAATTGCAGTACGTGCTGGAGGACACAGCTGGGCCGCGTGGTCCGTTAGGAATGAGTCGATCCTGATCGATTTGGGTGATTTTCACGAAATTGATTTGGACGAGACTACCGGCATAGTGAAAGTTTCACCTAGTACGACGGGCAGGCTCCTCAATAAGATCCTCAAGACGAAGGGACGCATGTTTCCGGGTGGACATTGTGGGGAAGTCGCGGTTGCAGGGTTCCTGTTGCAAGGCGGCATGGGTTGGAATTGCAAGGTGAATACTGGCTACACCCCCCTTTTTTATTTTGGAACTGATGACATTAGAATTGGGGATGGTCGTGTCAATACATCCATGGGTTGGATGTCGTCACAGCTGACGGTCTCCTCATCCACTGCAATGAGACTACAAATCAAGAACTGTTATGGACAGCCAAGGGTGTTGGACCAGGTTAGCCAACACATCTACCCAATTATATTTATCCTCTCCTAAATTCATAAAAGGCTTTCCAGGTATTATCACGCGCTTCCACCTGCAAACACGGCCGGCGACGGACATGCACTTCTCGCTGTACAGCTACCCAATGTCTCTTTACCAGCCGGCAATGCAATAGATAACGAGAATTGCACCAACTTTCGATCAATCGGTGGAGATTGCGGTAACTTCAAGCGTTGTGCCAGATGCTGGACTGAGCTTAAATATCGCTTTCACATCATTCACCGACTCGTCAGAACACGCACAGAATGCTTTGCAAAAGGCTGAGGATACTCGTCCAGACGGAGCACTATCTCAAGTGATATGTAATCCAACAGATTTAGACGAACAGTACAATATGGTCTTGATGGGGAATCCACGGAGCCATAGATACCATACAGACAACGCATATCTGAAAAACGATGCCGCTATTGTTTCAATTATGGAGGAGGCTTTCAAGACAACGTCTAGTAAAGGGTATACATTCTACATGCCGATGGCACCAGCAAGCAAGAAAGAGGTGCAAGGAATGTCCCTTTCTATGCAATCGGACCATTATTTTGCAGTATATAGCTGTTGGGAAAATCAGGAGAGTGATGAACAGCACGTCGGTTGGGTAAAGAGAATTATGGAAAATGTTCAAAAACATTCAGTCGGTTCTTACATGGGAGATTCAGACTTTACAGCAAGAGAGTCGAAGTATTGGACAGATGAATCATGGGAGCGATTGAAAGCTATCCGCAAGAGATGGGACCCGCTAAATATCTTCTGTTCTCATCTTATCTCAGCAATAGATCGAACAAAAGTGTTAGAGAATAAGGAGATCTGGGGGGCGGGTAGTCTATAAGGAGGCCGGTTACTAGGAGCACTTCGGTTTGATTAACGGTTAGCTCAAATGATATGCTGTTAGGCGCTCCAGGAAGCGACTGTAGAAATTTTCATTACGGAGGTCGCTACTTGTTGTAGGTGGAGGCCTCTGCTTTTAGCGAGCTCCGTAATTAATAGCCAGCACTGCTAGCTTAGGGCTGTAATTTACGCTATACTGTTGTCGCACTTTTCTGTGCATGAGAAATTGATTATGTATTATCTCCTTCTAGCTAATTTGCGGAGTTTTCCTTATGTAGCTTGCATTTCTACCTTAGGCTCTAGCCTGCGACAACTATAAAAGCTAGTACTCTACTTAGCTTAGTTTACTAATACTTTTAGTTAGTAACAAGTTTCTCTATAAATGTCCGATTTTGGATAGGTTTTGAAAGCGATTGAAGTTATGAGTTGAATTGAGTAAAATTGTTTGATTGATTGATTGCTCTGGTTTTTTTTGTCTCCGGCCCTGCGCTCCATCTACGTATCTACGCCGCGGCTTACTCGGCTGAGTTCTCTCGAGTCGGCGGCGGGCAGGATCGTCGGTTTCCCTTTGTTAGGGTGTAGTTTTCTTTGTTTCTTGTGGTTGCGTTGACGTTAACACTATATCGCATGCTCCATCCCCTTGCATGTAAGAGTCGAGACTCTAATCTTAGCTCGGTTGCAGCTCTGGAATCTATTATACACCATGAAGGCCAGGAGATTAGCACTTTTCTAACAAATAGATTGCGCAGTATATCTGACAAATCTACTTCTAGGCTCGTAGAGGTACTTGTACCTTGTTTCTAGGCTATGCTATAGTACTGTACGTATTTGATCTAGGCCCGGGTTCAGCTTATACTATATATTTTTACTTTTTGTAGCATCACGAAAACTCCTGAATTTCGAATTAGAGGATTATATATACTTAATTCTCTAAGACTTTCAATATTTTGAAGAACTTATCTATTGTAATTTCTTATGAGTGGCTACGATCTGTAGTTATATCTAGTAGGAAAATTTAGCTCTAAAGCCTAGAGATACATGTTACACCTATAGATCATGAGCTGGGAACTTACTTGAAAAGTTCCACACTGCCTACCAGCATCAAGAGTAATAGCGGAAGGCCCAAGACATGCGATACATTCTCATATGAACCATTTAGGTGTGCGAGATCATTTAAATAATACCTTTACTCGACACTCATGCAAAAACCCCTACTCAAGGTCGTATGTATGCAATTGTAAGCACAAATGGGATGAACAGAACACATGCGGATCCCGCTTTGCTGAAAGTTCTACATTTAGGAAGGCATAAAGAAACGGCCTACAGCGAACCAAAGGTTCAATTCTCCTGTGCGGGTGTCATTCCAAACTGCCAAGAAAAGATCATTTCAGGACGCATGTCCGAAATCGAAACCACGAACCTAGTGTATCACTGTAAGAGACTCCATTCGATGCTTCGCACGACTCGACTGTGTTTCCTTTCTCCACCAATTACGACCCGCCGGTCCCCATCCCCCCGCTGGATAGGCTCCCGGAAAAGGGCCTTTGCGCTTAGGTAGCCACAGTCTGGACAAGATTGGCCATCTTGAACTCCAGGCCTGGGACCGGCGGCTGTTTTGCTTCTGGTAGCAGAAATTCTGCTGGGTTAGGGTTAAGCTGTAAGTTATGTATGTATGTTTGGATCTCCCGTCGCAATGCTAGATGCAGAGACTGATGCAAGTCTTTGCAATGTCTTTTGATGCCCTTCCCTGGATGTATATATATTCCACGGAGAATACAGACAGCAAGCTGATGCTGCTTGTTGTAGAGTACATACTCGGCTACCTGACCGCCGTTGTACTGGAGCTTGGGGGCTAACCCCTAACATTACCCCGACTTCACACTTCTCAACAATCATAAGTACTTATAGTCCATAATCTCGTGCAGAGACTACAAAGCACTTGCTGTAGCGTTCTACTAGGTTTTGGACACATCTTCAGCTAGATTCGCAGAAGAATACATCGTCAGGAATGCACCTTCACATCGCAAGCTGTGGTCCGTGCCTTTGTGTAATCGTAACTCGAAGCAGCATGATTAGTGGAGAAGACACCGTCTTCCTGCTTGGAATACCTGAGTAGGTCGATAGATATCCCCAAAGGCGTGCAACGAGTTGCTCAGAGGAATCGCGGCATGCTTTTCGATTATCATACCATCTTTAATTTCGCACGAATATTCTTGCTCCTTTGCCCCTCGGGCGTAAGGATCTGAGGGACCTTTTGTGAAGATGAAACCAGACAAAGCAGACATGTGGAGATAATTTGGTCGCAGCTGTAGATATCCGGTTTGCTAAATCGATACACATTAAGATCGAAAGCGATTTGCCTTCCCATAAAAACTATGAAAAACCCTAAGGAACAGGGAAATCTCAGCAAGCTGTCAACAGCATGGACGGTCATGACCATTGGAGTAGTACTCACGGCTCTTTACGCCCTCATCTTTGTCTTCGGCAGCCCTCCAGGTAATCCAATCGTTAAGGGGCGCTTTGTTACATCCATTAGTGGCCTATCTCACGTTCTATATGGGCTCCTTGGTCTTAGCATCGGCCCCTTACAGTTTCGAAAAGTTTGGACTCGAAGATATCCCAAAATGCACATCTGGCTCGGCCACTAAGTACGAAGATACACCATATAGGTAGTGAACGCCTCGCGCATGATCATTCTGGCGAAATTCTAGCCCGTAGCATTTCAGATCGATATACTTCGTGCCTAGAACTTTGGTCGCAGTGAGCCAACTTGCTCTCGGATCCCCACCACCATCTACGCAGAGACTGACACCAGAGATAGTCCTAGCACAGCAGCAGGCCAATCTGGAAGCAAGGTCCGGGGGGCATTAAGCTGCGCATCTGCCTGCCAGCCCGACACCACATGCTGTGTGCATAAGATCAAGCCACTTTCTTGGGATATTCTCTACGCTTCACGGGTGAAACCCGCCTTTGAACAGTGGGCAATGTTCCCAGTCTCAACAACAACTGGATTGCATGGCATGATGAGTACCAAGTTATGCGGCGATAGTGGCGTAGCATTGCGCTACCAACTTGTTAGATCATGCGAATACTAGTAGTATATGCCCCCGACGAATTAACATCCAGTCTTCAGCCAAGTCGAGAGTCTAAAAATGCTAGGAACGATAAGCCACCTGCTTTGGCGTCATATGGTGAGTCTTCACAGGGATACCAGGACTTCTTGTGCCCATTCAGCTTGCGCAAATGACGCTGTTTTTCCATCATCATGTTATATTCTGGAGCCCCACTGGCGCCAGCTGTCTATACCATGCTTATTATGCATCATGCGCCGCTTACATCACGATACAGGCAGCAGAGGGCTATACGGAACGATCATCCTGCCATTTGTCCTCCCGGTGAGCATGATATGACTCTGCACAGCACGGCCCGCTCGCTGTTGTCACTCACAGCCTCCTTTAGTGCCGCTAATCTACCCTCCATGGCGGCTTTATTCTCCAATCGGATACCTCCAGCTTGTCGCTAGGTGTGTCGCCAATTGCTTGTGACTACTTGAGCCTTGCTTTGAAACGACTATGGATCATCCATAATGCGTAGCTCCGGCTCATTTGTAGCGCTCCGTCAAGCAATTCGCCGGTCTACGAGACGCTCCCTGATGGTGGTGGTGGATCCTGTACTCCTTCTTTGGTGATGTTTTGTCCTGCGTAGCCCCTCTCAATCCTTTGGCGGTATCTGTCAACCCGCCCCACCTTACCTGTCTAGTGGTAGCATTCATAGAATAGGCTAACCTTACCGTAAAGTTGGTGAGCTGATAGTCTATTAATGTAGAGTCTCTTTGCAACTCGAGATATAAATAAAGTTAGATATTCAGAACTCTTTCAACTCTGCTTTCAAGTGCGGTCTGTACTAAGTTCATGCGCGAAAATTACAAAGATCACTAGTAGTAGCTAAACACGTGTATGTGATTATTCGAGCTATCCTGTAACTATGGATGAAAGGAAAGTATTGCCGACACAGGGGTCAAACAGCTAAGCTACGGAAGATTGTGTCCCGAAAATGGGACCAGTAAGTCCCCGGCAACTCACATCCCTACGAACTGATGGGGTCCAAATCCAGACCCTCTTCATGCTGCTCAAGGAGGAAATCAGGCACAATCATGCTGGCTCATGCTGGCTCACGGCGAGCTCAGGCTTGCACAGCCACAACTCAAGCTGCTTACTCATAGCTCACGTTACACCCCTGCGTAACTCAAGATCAAATCCGGAAAAAGCTTTGTGTGAGAGTAGATTTCACTTAATTGTTTGTCGCTATTATGTAGATCGCCTATTATTGAATTTCGGCACTGATAAAGAGCCAAAATTATGTTCAACCGACTGTGTCCGCTGAATGAGATCAATTCGTCAAATAATTAGAGCCTTTCAAAGCGCATTATGAGGTGTGCCAAGATGATAATGAGCACAATTAACTGCCCAATTAACGCCGGTAGCTACACACATTATTGGGAGATCCGTGAACGAGACTAAATGGAAGAAGAGTTGGCCTTGCCTCGTAGAAGGAGGTAGAAATACCAATTAGAAACTAGTACGCGCAAGATATAGTAAAGGAATTGCGCAACCCAATGGATAACGACGAGAATGCAGATAACGATTTATCTTTCATTGATGAGATCTATGGCATCCAACTAAACGGAAGAGATTCCCATAAAACGCTCATTCTTGATTACGAAGCGGAAGGCCCAAGTTCGTGCAAGCTAAGCACTATAATATTTTTGTTACTGCAATCCTACATCGCAATCACCCTTGCACTGACGCTTTGCTTCCTCATCGTACTCCCAATCGTTGCTCTGTATCGGTTAAATATGTCCAATGACGGCTCTGCTCAGCTCCGTGTTATGGTCGTTCTTGTCTGTTTCATGCTTCTGTTTTCGGCCAGCATGCCGTTCCTTACGAAGGCCGGATAGAACGAGGTGTTCGCCGCTTCCGCCGCTTAGTATGCTATTTTAGTGCTCTTCATACGCAACTTTAGTTCTGAAAAAGGCGGTAAATCTTAATATCCTTAAGAGGTGGAATAAAACGTATGGCACTGGTAGACTAGCTATTAGTAGCATAGTTCCACCCCGGTTGCGAAAGACCCCGGTCTACAATGTCACTTTTATACTATATTTAGTCAAGGTACAATAATGGCAACGCTTGCCGGTCGGTAGTGTACCTTATTGGCCGCAACACTATGTCTCAGGACATAGACTTTTGCTTTGATGCACAAGGTCAGTTCCTTAATGCCCACTGTGTAGATTTGCTTCACGCCTAACGTACAACAGCTCTTTACAGAGACGCAAACATACACTATATAAATAGGTTCCTTCGCCTACCTTTGCCTTTCCTTTGTACAACACCAACACCAACGAAGAACTTACGACTTAATATCTAGAGTACACGCCACTTATTCTATATCACCGGCATTTATTTAGATCCAACCTAAATCTATTCTACGCTAGGAAAATGACAGAAGAATTGTACATGCCCGGCCTTATTCACGATTTGAGTCAGATTTCTGACAGGCCCGATAACATAGGCGAGAAAGTTGGGTTTTTGTATTGCAATCTAAAACATGTCCTAGATGACCACCTTAACCACCCTATTACCTACAAAAGTAAAATAAAACTAGATAAAACATACCTCGAACCAGTCACTAGCTTCATCGTCGCTGAACGCAGCAAAAGACACCACACCGAGGCATTCCCTAAAGATGACAAGACCAATAATAGGACTAATGCAGAAAGAAACAAGAGTAGTAACCAACGCAAAAAAGTAAGGCAGTACCTTGAAAAACTTGAAAAGGCGATTACTAAGACCATTCTCGAAGGCATGGATGATATCTTTAATGCCTGGGCCGCCAAGGAAAATATGCTTTTCAATCAAGGTGTTGATAGCGAGCTGAGCGGGTACAAGGCCCCTTACTATCCAAGCAAAAATGTCGTTCGTTATGCGGGAGATGAAGGCTGGGCGAAATGGCTTAAAGTGGAGAGTGAGGAGGCTTTGAAGAAACAGCACCGTGAACGGCGAAAGGTGCACTTTGCAAACACTGACTGACCACCTTGAATGGCTTCGATCCGCGCTGCAATGCAACAACCGCCGTAACGAAAAAAACTATTGGAAAGGTTGGAGGGAAGCGCGTGGCCTCACCCAAAACCTCTGGCTAGAAGATACTATAGGGTGTCTTGGGACACCTCAGGTGTCCAGAGTAGAACTACATATGAACACAGAAGTAAGTAATTCGGCACATTCCTTTAACGCTATCATTAGGAGCGGCACTTTACATCCTAGATAGCTTCAGACAGCCTAAGTTATAGGGCTAGACTAGGGTTGATATAAATAAGTAAGAGTAATTCCTCTTGTAATTTCTAAAAATAGTTAGGTAATAGTAGAGTTTCTTTCTAATATAAAAGATAACAAATAAGAATAGAATTTAGAAGACAAAAGTACTACTTGTATTACTAGTAATAATAGTAATATTAGCACTAACAATAGCTATAATATAAATAAGAAAAAGAAATTATCTATAAGTTAACCCTTATATCTCTCACTTTGCGCCAATGTTAGTAAGTTTGCAACTTACTAACATTTAGCTACCTTCTACTTTTAGTTAGCGCTTAGTAAGCTACTAGGTATATATACCTAGTACTTACTTAGAGAGCTCTTTATCTACTATTTTCTCTTTCTTAGTTAATTATTGAAACTGCCTTATTTAAGTTATCTTGCCTAAAATCTACCTTACATTATCTTATTTTTTTATAATTAAGAACTTTAGAAAGTTTATGTATATTTTATATACTTAGTTTTTAATTTATTTTTTATTTACTATACTATTTTTATAATAATTATTTAAAAAATATTATAACTATTAAAAGAGTAAAGAGTAAGAGTAACTGCTCTTACTCTTACTCGAGTAATTAGCATCCCTGGGCTAGACATGCTAGAGGTTGCAGCGTGTAGAAAATACTAACTTTCCTAGAATAACATGTGCACTTTTCTGTATTGTAACTAGTTACGTTCTTTAATATAGTAATTTTAAAATACTAAGTATTGGTTCATTATATGCCTGTTTATTCAACTTGTCTATTCTCTGCATACGGATCTATGACGGCTCTTCTTTCCCGAGTTTTTATTGTTCTATGGGGCGCCAGAACCGTTACTGACGTCTTGTCTTTTTACAAAACTACGGCGTATTTGGCTACGATGAGTGATTCCTAACACGGGTTTGATTGCATCCCTTACGATCTTGAGTCTGTCTCGGAACTAGCGCGCACGTCTAGATGACCTCCTTGGCCGATTGCCTTGTCTAATGCTCGCTGGAAAGATGATATTATCCTACGAAATTGTATAGCTGTGAGAAATGTTGGTTATGTTACAGTGCAAAGGCTAGATTTTGGGGTGACGAACGGGGCTTTTCTGTAATACGATATGCCCTATCTACATTTTCCTCCGAATCTTCGCCTGTAGAAACTCCCTGGTGTACTGTCTCAGTCTCTTCGTTGGCTTTAACAGCTGCAAAGCTTTGAGTTTCTCGCGAAAGTATCTGAGGTAGTTAATAATGGTCGAAAATCGGAATATTCATTACTTTAGTAGACATGCCGAGTCAAAGCCTGTATCCCCTAAGCTATTTTGAGAACTTGTTTCGATGGCTAATGTTTTAAATGGCTTGTATAGCTGAGCAGGGTGCCAGCAATTGTTATCGACGGAATTTTCATGATATTTGAGGGGGGGGGAGGAAGAAAAATATCAGAGCAGTATTTAGACAAAGGCTAGAGAACTTAGGAGTCTTATAGAGTGGACTGATGCAAGGCTGGGATGTAGCCTTAGAGCAGCTATTCGGACCGTTACTATAGTGTGTTACACTGAACACTAACTTTTGTAAAATAGACCGCCCCTTTGTAGAGTGTTAATTTTACTAGAAAAACTTTACCAGCTATCTCTGCTATCCCCTAGGCTTCCGCGCTAGAGTTATAGTAGATGTAACTCCTAGTTGTCCGCTAGACTCTTAATTATAATACTAGCTATTATTAAACTATTAGAAATATTAACCTTTCTAATATAATACTGTACTAGCGCAAAAGTTTAGAACGCTAAGCTTAACTTACTGTGTACCTCTAAACAACCTTATTACTTTAACCTACTACAACTATAGCTACACTGTGCTAATTTAGACAAGAGATAGATAGAAATGCTTGTAGAAGGCTAAATATTTGTCTAGAGTTACGTAACTAGATTATTAGGATAGTATTAGCTAGTATAAGGCACTCTAAAGCTGCAAGGTAGTTTAACTATATATACTTAGCTATAAGTAAGATTATAAAAAAGTACTACAAAATAGGCAACGTTAAAGATAAACCTTGTAGTAGCTATCTATATATACTATCGCTACGCTAGAAGAAGCTTATCTATCGCAAGGCTTACGTACAGCTAAAGCTAGAGTATTTAGAGCTTACTAAAGCCTGTTATAGTAGTAACAAGGGAAACTAAGATAGAACTAATTAGTTTACGCACAACTACTAACAAAGTATAGGAAGAGTAAGGTAACAACCTATAGGATAATAAGTTTAACTAGGAAGCTAACTATAATATAGATATGTAACAAATTTGTAAATTCGCGATCTTAGTAAATACAAAGTCGCAAAGCTATTATATAACAAATTTGTAAATTTGCAATCTTAGTAAACACAAAGCAACAAAGTAGCTAAGATATTATTACTATATAGTTAGTAGAGATGCGCATTATTAGGAAGGTATTAGTAATTTAATCCTTTAACTATAGAACGCTAATACAAGACAATTACAAAACATCTTCTATTAATACTAGTTATTACTAATTACTTATATAAGCTTTACTATTAACTCCTAATCTACTAATACTCTAATAGCTACTAGTAGTTAACGTAGGTAGCCTGTTATACCTTGCTAATTTAGATATTAGGAGAAGTAAAGCGTAAGTAGCGCACAGTCTAGCTAATATAATAGTAGAAAGTTTAACTAAGAAAGGAGGTAAAGCACCTCTAAGTAGTTATAAGTTAGATAAAACTAACTAGGTAGTAGTTAAGATACACCTAAACAACCTAATTACTAAGAAAGGGGACATATAACTAATAATTAAGGCCCTAGAAACATAGAACAAAGAACTATAAGATTACGTTAAGTAAAACAAAATTTAAATTAAGGCTGTTATAGAAGGATAAAACTAGATAGAATAAATTACCTAGAGACTAGAAATAAGTACAATAAAGAAGCTACCTAAGATACCTATACTTAAGAAATTTAATAGAATAAAGGAAAAATTAAGACCTTTTATAGTAGTAGTACAACTATAGATTAATATACAAGTACTACACTTTAATAAAGAAGATAAAAAGGTAATATATATTAGAATATACCTTAAAGAAGATGCGATAAGATAGTTTAAATCCTACTAGATAGATTATATAATATACGCGCTAAGAGTATAGAAAGATAAAACTAAAGCTATCTTTAGAAGTTATAAATACTTTACTAAATAAATAAAAGTAGTATTTAGTAATATAGATATTACTTAATAAGCTAAAGAGAAGCTTAAAAGGCTTATACAATATAAAAGTATTCCTAAATATATATTATAGTTTAAATAACTATTATAGAATATAGAATAGAATAAAGTATTACTAATATTACGATTTAAATAAGGATTAAATTTAAAAATCTAATACAAGATAATTTATATAGAAAAACTAAGAATACTAGAAGCTCTAAAATAATAGGTAATATAGATAGATAACAATCTTTAAGAATAGAAGAAAAATAAATATAGAGGATAACTTAGAAATTAAGATACTAGAGACCCTATAATCCTTAACGCTAATAAAGATAAGAAATTTAAGAAGAATAAAGACTTTACGTACTTTAGATATAGTAAAAAAGGCTACTACGTAAAAGATTGCTAGTTAAAATAGAAAAAGAACACAATATATTATAAATATAGGAAACTAAGATATTTTACAAAAGACTATAGAAGTAAAGACCTAAAGAAAGAAATATAGTTAAAAACGACTAAGAATAAAAAAGAAGTACCTAAGATATAAGCTAAACCTTAAGAGAAAGTAGCTAGGAGTAAAGAAATATAGTATATAATACTCTATTAGACCTTTTATTATAAGGATAACTATAATATATATCTTTCTAGTAAATAGAGAGTAGGATAGTTCCTATAAAAGAATAGAGTAGTAGTAATAAAAGAAAGAACAAAAG
This sequence comes from Ophiosphaerella korrae, assembly GCA_028456385.1. Taxonomy (NCBI): domain Eukaryota; kingdom Fungi; phylum Ascomycota; class Dothideomycetes; order Pleosporales; family Phaeosphaeriaceae; genus Ophiosphaerella; species Ophiosphaerella korrae. The sequence continues at coordinate 3,514 of JALNQF010000469.1, read as the reverse complement.
TATAGCTAGAAGAAATAGTATATATAATAGACCTACTAATAGAAGATTTAGAAGAGGAAGAACCCTAGACACTATTAATCTAAGCTAAAGGACTAGCACAAGATAAAAAGACTATAATAGTTTCTTCTAAAAAATTACAAGAAGACAAGAAACAAACTAATATAAGAGGTACTAAGTACGCCTAGTTAAGAGCGTATAGCTATAATAGCTATATAATAATAGATATAGAGGAACGAAACAAAGAATAGAAATTTATTTAGAAATACTTACTAGTTATAAGTATAGAGGAAGCGTACAAAGACTAGAAAGAACGTAATCCTAAAGTAAAAAAGTTTATAACGTTCTAATAATAAATAAAGTAATATATAGTTATAGTAGGTAGAATACCTATATAAAGAGAATAGTAGTTCCTTGCAAGAAAAACGCAATAGATTAATAAAGCCTATATACTACGAGTACTAATAGTATACTATATCCTAACAAATACAAGACTTAGAATAGATAGTTACTAAGTAGGGGACAACAAGAGAATAAATCTAGAACACCTAGTACATACTAAGATATTATAAATATTATACTTAAATACAAACTACTATATATATAGAGAACTTAAGGTACAAAATTACGTATAGCTTATATAAAGAAAAGGACACAATTACGTAAACGTAATTACAAGGAAAGATATCTAAGGTTAAGAAATAATTAAAATACCTAACAAAGAATACATAGTAATTAGACTAGGCTCTAAACTATCTAAAGAATGTATCTAAGAGAAACTATAGTACAAATATACCTATAATAAATATCTAAAACACGAGAACTACAAACGTAAAACAAGATAATAGCCCTAGAAGAATAGATAATTTAAAGAAAGACCTAAGTAAAAAAAGCTAGAAAGTATAAGAGGCCTATATATTATAAAAATAGGTATATACTAAAGAAGGAAAGTATAAATAATAATTAATAGTAGAGCTACAAAGAACTTTATATCTAAGAAGTTTGTAGAAAGCTAAGAAATAACTTATACTACAAAGAAGTACTCTTAACAACTAAGCACGATTAAAGGAAAACTATTCTAAGAACCTATAAGGTTTAAAACAATACCCTCTACGCTAAAGCTAGAAAGATTAGAAATTAAGAATATAGTTATAGATATAATAACAATTAATAATAAACAAGATATAATACTAGGAATACTATAGTTATAGATAACTAACCTAAGAATTAATTAGAGAATAGAGAGAATTAGCTACCCTAAGAAAGAAATATTAAAAGCTAACATAGTTACATATAAAAGAAAATTCCTAGAAGAATATAAAAAATAAGAGAAATAACTTATAGAACCTAATAACTACCTCCTAAACTATTAAATATAAGACTTAGTAATAAACCTAGAAGAAGGAAAAAATATAAGATAGAGCCTAGTCTATTAAAAAACTAAAGAAGAATTAAAGATTAAACGCGTATTTATACAAAAGGTAACAAAGAAAGGATAGATATAAAAATCTAAATCTTTAGTAGCTTATAGACTTATATTTGTAGATAAAAAAGGGATAGATAATAAAAGACTTTACGTAGATTTTAGAAAAACTAACGTAATAATAGATAAAAACTAATACCCCTTACTATATATAGACAAGATACAAGACAAGCTATAGAAAGTACAAATCTTTACTAAACTAGATATCTAAAATACCTACTACTAGATTAGAATTAAAGAGGGTAATAAGTAGAAAACAGTATTTAGAACATAATATAGACTATTTAAATATATAGTTATACCTTTTAGATTAATAAATATAGTCCTAAGAGAATACCTAGACGTATTTACATTTATATACCTAGACGATATCTTTATATTCTTAGAAATAGAGGAAGAACACATATAGTATATACACAAAGTACTAGAAAGATTAGTAGAAAGTAAAATATTTCTTAAAATAAGAAAATATAAATTTTACACAAAAGAAATAGACTTCCTAGGATTTATTATTAAACTAGGAAAAATACAAATAGATCTAAACAAGATTAAAATAATCTAAGAATAGCTAATACTAAAGAACTTACAAGAAGTACAACAATTCTATAGATTAGTAAACTTTTATAGAAAACTAATAGTAAAATAGTCTAAAATAATAGAACTACTTATACAACTTATAAAGAAGGATATAATATTTAAATAGACTTAGGAATACGATAAAGTATTTAATTAGATTAAATAATATTTTATAGAAAACCTAGTTATTAGAATATATAACCTAGAACTACTAGTAATAGTAAAAATAGATACATCTAACTTAGTCTATAGAATAGCACTAATACAAGAAGACTAAACTATAAAACAAGAATATTTAGTTAAATACTTCTCTAAGAAAATAAAGCTAGTAGAGCTTAACTACCTAATTTATAATAAGGAGATACTAGCAATCTACAAAGTATTTAAACAATAGAGAGTATACTTATAAAGAGTAAAATACTAAATAAAAGTCTATATAGACTATAAGAATCTTATAAGATTTATAATAAATAAAGACTTATTATAACGCTATATAAGATAGTAGGAGTTCTTATTAATATTTAACTTTAAAGTTATATATATAAAAGAGAAAGAAAACTAATTTATAGATACTCTTAGTAGAAAACTAGACTTATAAGAAGAAGTAAATACTACTAGTATAGTTCTAATTAAGAATAAAGAAGGATATTTAGTCCTAAATATACTAAAAATAGCCGCAATACTTAAGAGAAAGAGTAGCAAGCTAGACGAATAGATTTAAAAGAAAACAAGAAAAGCTCCTAAAGAAATAGAGAAACTTAAGATCTAAGAAGGCCTCGCACAAGCCTATAGAAGAACGTACATTCTAAGAAAAATATAAAGAGAATTTATATAACAATTCTATAAACTACTAGTATATAGATATTAAGGAATTAATAAAATACTAGATAGACTACTAAGAGATTATTATATCCTAAGAGTAAGGTAACTAGTAATAGAAGTACTACGAGACTATATAGAATGTTATAGAAATAAGTATAGTAGATATATACTATATAGAATATTACAACTAATTAAAGTACTAAAAAAACTTTAGAGAGTTATTATAATAGATTTTATTACAAAACTACCTAAGTTAAAGAACTTAATATTAAGAGTTAAATATAATAGAATCCTAATAATAGTAAATAAACTTATAAAGTACTTATACTTTAGACTATATAAAAAGAAAATTAGGATAGAAGTTACTATATACTAAGTCCTAGGAACTATAATTAGCTAATATAGACTACTAGATAAGATTATTATAGATAGAGACGTAAGATTTATATTAAAACTATAGGGAACAATATGTAAGGGAGTTATCCCTTATATCTCTTATTTTCGTACTAATGTTAGTAAGTTTGCAACTTACTAACATTGCAAACTTACTAACATTACAAACTTACTAACATTGCGAACTTACTAACATGTTAGTAAGTTTACAACTTACTAACATTCAACTATCTTTCTACTTTT
>JALNQF010000468.1:0-28105 GCA_028456385.1 Ophiosphaerella korrae | reverse complement strand
AGCGTCTTAGATTAGTTTTAGTCCTATTTCTACTATAGTCTACTAACTAATAAGACTAATATCTACTTAAGAGTCTAAAATAACCTAAAGCTTTATTTCTAGCTCTAAGCCTAAAGCTGCGCTATATATACGCTATATACCTAGTAAGATATTAATTAATCTACGCCTTACTATCCTAAAGCTAATAATAAGGCTAGGCCTTTTTCTATTTAGTTTATATAGACTAGAATATAGTTAAAGTTACTATTATAGTACTTACTAGTATAGTATCTCTTTTTATAGTACTTAAAGTATTTAATAGTAGACTTATCTACTAACTTATTTTAGGAGTTCTTTATATCTCCTTTTATTTAGGCTTTTTTTAAGTTTTCTTTACCTATACTATTTATATAGGGCTCTTGTAATTTTATTATATTATATAAGTTATACTTAAGTATTAAGCCTAAGGTAATAAGGTCTTCTCTTATTACTAGAACCTAATAATAGTTAGTAATTACTTTTTATAGTTTAGGCTATAGTTTTAAAAAGAGGTACTAAATCCTTTATTCTTTTATATACTAAGGAAGCTAGTCTTTAAAAATATCTAGATATCTAGTAAAAGATTTTATACTTTATTTCTTACGTTAAGTAGCTATAGTATATACTATTACTACCTCTAAGCTATAGTTAATAGAGTTAGAGAGTAGGTTTAGTAAGTACTTTTTAAAGTACTCTTAAGTAAGAAGTTTATTTACATTTAGATTACGCTTAATATACGTATACTATTATTTATATAGGTCTCCTTTGAAGTATTATATAGCCTAAAGGACTTTATCTTTTTTTACTCTAAAGTCTTAGAGTATAAAGTAAAATACTATTTTATATAAGTAATAGTACTCTTAGTATTTCTTTAGAGATTTACTTTTATATAATAAAAGCTCTTTAAAGTAAAGTATACGCTTTACGCGCGTATTATTAACTAGAGAGTCTACGTTACGCTTTTAAGAAGTAATAATAGTAACTTTAGAGTTATTCTTAAGGGTTATAGTATAAAGAGTAGTTTATTCTTATTCTAGATATATAATCTTATCTTCTAGAGCGTAGAGTATACGTAGTTAGGCTAATTTATTATATCTAGTAGTTACTTTACAAATATATTCTTTAATTATTACTAGTATACTTAGTATATAACCTAGCTATACGCTACTTATACTCTATATAGAGTCTTGTTTAACTATTAACTACGTATTTTCTTCTATTATTATAGCTTATTATAAAGAGTATATTATTATTACTCTTAGACTATTAGTAAAGAAGTATTATTATATTAAAAGGTAGCTAAAAGATAATAGTACTTACTATAAGCTATAAGAGATAGTAAAAGGATAATAGATAGTATTTAATAGTACTACTAGTATCTAAGAGAGAATAATACTTACTTTACTCTCTTTATAAGTATTAAGCTTTTTATATACTTATATAGCGTATTAGCTCTACTTTAGACTATAACTATATAATATTATAATTTTTAGTATATTAGCTTTACTCCCTTAACTTGTACTAGAGTTTACAAGAGTCTCGAGTATTTAGAGAACTTTTATTATAATTTACTATTAGTAGTACTAGTTTTCTTAGTTTACTACTAGGCGTTCTAAAGAGTTTTAACTTTAGAACTCCTCTAGTTTCTTAAAGTAGTTAAGATTATCCTCTAGTTTCTATATTTTCTCTTATAGTTATCCTTTTTTTTTATACCTATCTATTTTATTAAGTAGTAGTTTTTCTTATTATAGAACTAGTATTATAAGATTTCTTTAACTTCTTATTCTTCTTATTCTCTATATATATCTACTTTATACACTAGTAGTTTTACGTTCTATAGTACTATCTCTAGTAGCGCTACGTAAAAGGTTAGGTATATCTTTATTTTACTTAGTAGCTTTAATTTAAATATAACTAGCGTAACTTTCTTTTTAATTTTATATAGTTTTATTTTAACGTAGTCTAGTTTTAATCTTAGTTATTTACTTTTAATATTTTTTTATACTAACTATACTTTTCTCTCTCTTTAAATTAGGGTCTTTCTTAATATTTTCTATTATAGTACTTTGTTATTTAATTATATAGAAACTCTACGTCCTATCTTAGTTAATTATATATATCTCTAAGTCTATTAGTAAGGTTTTCTCTTCTTAGAGACTAAGATACTTCTTTTCTTAGTATTTAATATACACTAGGGTTAAATCTATAGTTTATAAAGAAAGGTAATACTCCTATTACTATATTTTTTATACTATTATATACTAATTATACTATAAGTAGTAGTTATACCTAATTATTCTAGTTATAGTTAAAGTAGTATCTTAAGTATTAATTAACTATCTAATTTATTTATTCTAATTATCTATCTATTTATAGGTAGTATACTATAGATATTATATATTTAACTCCTAACTATACTATTATTATTCTCTATAGTCTTAATATAAATTTTATATCTCTATCTATAATTATCTTATCTAGTAGTCTATATTAACTAATTATAGTTTCTAGAACCTAGTATATAGTAACTTCTATCTTACTTTTCTCTTTATATAGTCTAAAGTATAAGTACTTTATAAATTTATCTACTATTATTAGGATTCTATTATACTTAATTCCTAATATAAGATTTTTAGACTTTTATAGTTTTATAATAAAGTCTATTATAATAACTCTATAGTTATTCTAGTATTTTAACTAGTTATAGTATTCTATATAGTATATATCTATTATACTTATTTCTATAATATTCTATATAGTCTTATAGTACTTCTATTACTAGCTATTTTACTTTTAGGATATAGTAGTCTTATAGTAGTCTATCTAAGGTTTTATTAATTCCTTAGTATCTATATACTAGTAATTTATAGAATTGTTATATAAATTCTCTTTAGATCTTTTTTAGAATATATATCCTTCTATAAGCTTATATAAATCTTTTTTAGATTTCTAGTTTTTTTATTTCTTTAGATACTTCTTATATTATTTTCTAAATCTATTTATCTAGCTTGCTATTTTTTCTTTTAAGTATTGCAGCTATTTTAGGTATATTTAGGACTAGGTGTCCTTCTTTATTCTTAACTAGAACTATACTAGTAGCGTTTACTTCTTCTTATAAGTCTAGTCTTCTACTAAAGGCGTTTACTAATTAGTTATTTTTCTCTTTTATATATATAATTTCTAGGTTAAATATTAATAGGAATTCTTACTATCTTATATAGTATTATAATAAGTCTTTATTTAGTATAAATCTTATAAGATTCTTATAGTTTATATAGACCTTTATTTAGTACTTTACTCTATATAAGTATACTCTCTATTATTTAAATACTTTATAGATTACTAGTACCTCTTTATTATAAATTAAGTAGTTAAGCTCTATTAGCTTTATTTTCTTAGAGATATATTTAACTAAGTATTCTTATTTAGTCTTTAGGTTTTCTTATATTAGTACTATTCTATAAACTAAGTTAGATACGTCTATTTTTACTATTACTAGTAGGTCTAGGTTCTATATTCTAATAACTAAGTTTTTTATAAACTTTCTTTTAATCTTATTAAATACTTTATTATATTCCTTTATCTATTTAAATAGTATATCTTTTTTTATAAGTTTTATTATAGGTTCTATATCTTTAGACTATCTTACTATTAGCTTTTTATAAAAGTTTACTAACCTATAAAATTATTATACCTCTTTTAGGATTCTTAGTGTTAGCTATTTATTAATTAACTTAATCTTTTCTAGATTAATCTTTATTTTTCCTAGTTTAATAATAAATCTAAGGAAATCTATTTCTTTTATATAAAATTCGTATTTTCTTATTTTAAAGAATAGCTTATTTTTTACTAGTTTTTCTAATACCTTATATATATATTATACGTGTTTATCTTCTATTTCTAAGAATATAAGGATATTATCTAGGTATATAAATATAGATATATCTAAGTACTCTCTTAGTACTATATTAATTCTTTCTTAGAAGGCTACTAGTGCGTTTATTAATCTAAAAGGTATAACTAAATATTTATATAGTTTATATTATATTCTAAATACTATTTACTATTTATTACTTTTTTTAATTCTAATCTAGTAGTAGGCGTTTTAGATATCTAGTTTTATAAAGATCTTTACTTTCTATAGTCTATCTTATTTTTTATTTATTTATAGTAAGGGGTATTAGTTCTTATTTATAATTACGTTAGTTTTTCTAAAGTCTATATAAAGTCTTTTATTACTTATCTTTTTTTTATCTATAAATATAAGTCTATATACTACTAAGGATTTAGATTTTTATATCTATCTTTTTCTTATTGCGTTTTTAATAAATACTTATTTAATCTTAGATTCTTCTTCTATTTTTTTATAAACTAGGCTCTATCTTACGTTCTTATCTTTTTCTAAGTTTATTACTAAGTCTTATAGCTAATATTCTAGAAGATAATCTTTAGGTTATATAAACTATTCTTCCTATTTCTTATATTCTTTAGGGAATTCTCCTTTATAAGTACTTATATTAGCCTTTAATATATTTATCTTATAGTAGTTAATTTTTCTTATTCTCTAATTAATATATAGGTTAGTTATTTATAACTATAGTATTTCTAGTATTATATCTTATTTATTATTAATTATTATTATATCTATAATAATATTTTTTATTATTATCTCTTCTAGTTCTAGTATAGAAGAAACTATTTTAAACCTTATAGGTTCTTAGAATAGTTTTCCTTTAATTATACTTAGTTATTAAAGGTATTTCTTTATTATATAGTATATTCTTTATATTTCTATAAACTTTTTAGATATAAAGTTTCTTGTAGCTCTACTATTAATTATTAATTATACCTTCTTTCTTTAATATATACTTGTTTTTATAATATATAGGCTTCTTATACCTTCTAGCTATTTATACTTAGGTATTTTTATAAATTATCTATTCTTCTAAGTCTATAGGCTTACTTTAAGTTTATATTCTTTATATTTTAGATATTTATTATACGTATATTTATACTATAGTCCTCCTTAGACGTATTTCTTTAATAATTTTAGTCTAGGCTTTACTACTATATAGCCTTCTTCTAGTATTATTTCCTATCCTTAGATATCTTCTACTAGAATTACCTTTATATAGTTATAGCCTTTTCTTCTTATAGGCTATATACTATTATTTACTTTAAGGTTCCTATATATAATATAATTCTTATCTAGGTATAATATCTATAATACTTTAAAATATACTAAGTGTTTTAGGTCTATTATTTTGTTATCTCCTTCCTAGTATTTATTTTTTCTAGGTATTTCTATTATTAGAATATAGTATACTACTAGTACTCTTAGTATATAGGCTTTATTAATCTATTATATTTTTTTATAAAGAATTACTATTCTCTTTATATAAGTATTCTTCTTACTATAACTATATATTATTTTATCTATTCTTAAAATAGTATAAACTTTATTTTTATAGAATTAAGTTCTTTCTAGTCTTTATACGCTTCTTCTATACTTATAACTAGTAAGTATTTCTAGATAAACTTCTATTATTTATTTCGTCCTTCTATATCTATAGTTATATAGCTATTATAGCTATATATTATTAACTAGGTATATTTTATACCTCTTATACTAACTTGTTTTTTACTTTCTTATAGTCTTTTAAAGGAAGCTATAGTAGTCTCTTTATTTAGTACTAGTCCTTTAGCCTAGATTAATAGAATCTAAAGCTCTTCTCTTTCTAGATCTTCTATTAGTAAGTCTATTACGTAAGCTATTTCTTCTAGCTATACTTTTATTCTACTTTCTTTTATTACTACTACTCTATTCTTCTATAAAAACTATCTTACTCTTAACTTACTAAAAAAATATATATAGTAGTTATCTTTATAATAAAAGGTCTAATAGAGTATAATATAGTATAGTTCTTTACTCCTAGCTACTTTCTTTTAAGGTTTAGCTTATACTTTTAGTACTTCCTTCTTACTTTTAGTTATCTTTAACTAAGCTTTCTTATTTTTTTTATAGTCTTTACTTCTATAATCTTTTATAAAGTATCCTAGTTTTTTATATTTATAATATACTATATCTTTTTTCTTTTATAATTAGTAGTCTTTTACGTAGTAGCTTTTCTTACTATAGTTAAAGTACGTAAAGTCTTTATTCTTCTTCTTCTTCTTTTTATCTTTATTAGCGTTAAGGATTATAGAGTTTCTTTTATCCTAATTCTAAGTAAATCCTCTATAGTTATTCTTCTTCTATTCTTAGAAATTGTTATTAATTTATATTACCTTTTACTTTAAAGCTTTTAGTATTCTAGGTTTCTCTATATAGATTATCTTGTATTAGATTTTTAAGTTTAGTCCTTATTTAAATTATAATATTAAAGCTAACTAATTCTATTCTATATTTTGTAATAGTTATTTAAACTATAATATATATTCTAGAATACTCTTATTTTATTAAGCTTTTCTAGCCTTTCTATAGCTTATTAGGTAATATTAGTATCTCTAAATACTACTCTTATTTATTTAGTAAAGTATTTATAACTTCTAAAAATAGCTCTAGTTTCTTTCTTTTATATTATTAGAGTATATATTATATACTCTATTTAGTAGAGTTTAAACTATCTTACTATATCTTCTTTATAATATATTCTAATATATATTACTTTCTTTTCTTTTATATTTAAGTATAGTACTTATATATCTATCTAGAGTTATACTAATACTATAAAGGGTCTTAGTTTCTCCCTTATTCTATTAAATTTTTTAAAGATAAGTATCTTTAGTAGTTTCTTTGTTATATTTATTTCTAGGCGTTATATAATTAATTCTATTTAGTTTTATCCTTTAATAATAGTATTAATCTAAGCCTTATTCTACTTTATATACTCTTAGAGTTTCTTATTTTAGGTTTTTAAAGTATTAAGTACTATTTTTATATCTTTTTTTTTAGAGATTAAGTTATTTATATATTCTCTAACTACTTTCTATATAGTATTATCTAACTTATAACTACTTATAAGTACTTTAGCTACTTATTTAGTTAAACTTTCTACTATTATATTAGCTAGACTATACGCTACTTACGCTTTACTTCTTGCAATAACTAAATTAGTAAAGTATAATAGGTACACTAGGGTCGACTTCCTAATAACCCCTAGGTTATTAGTAGATTATAAAGTAATAATAAAAGCTTGTATTATAATTAGTAATAACTATAAATAATAGTTAATTTATATATATAATATTAAGTATTAGCGTTCTAGGTTAAAGATTAGATTACTAATACTATTCTAATAATACGTATCTTATTAACTATATACTTATATTAATCTATTTATATAATAATATAGATTACTACTAATCTATTAGTATATAACTATAGATTACTACTACGTATCCTAGTTGTAAGTAGTTTCCTAATTAAAGTCGTTACCCCGCTCGTCCTATACTTCGTTAGTACCTAAGTTAGGACTAATTAGTTCTATCTCGATTTTTCTTATTACTCCTATAATATATAGACTAAGTTAGATACGTCTATCTTTACTATTACTAGTAGATCTAGGTTATATATTCTAATAACTAGGTTTTCTATAAACTTTCTTTTAATCTATTTAAATACCTTATTATATTCTTCTATCTATTTAAATAGTATATCTTTTTTTATAAGTCTAGTTATTAGTTCTATATTTTTAGACTATCTTATTATTAACTTCTTATAGAAGTTTACTAACCTATAAAATTATTATACTTCTTTTAAGTTCTTTAGTGTTAGCTTTTTATTAATTAACTTAATTGTTTCTAAGTTAATTTTAATTTTTCCTAGTTCTATAATAAATCTAAAGAAGTCTATTTTCTTTATATAGAATTTATATTTTCTTATTTTAAGAAATAGTTAATTTTTATAATAGTCTACCTATTGTTAACTATAGATACCTATCTTATAAGGGTTAGTAGATTATAAGGTAATAATAAAGGTTTATATAGTAATCTATAATAACTATAAATAATAGAAGATATTTTACAACTATCTTGTATTAGTATTCTATAGTTAAAGGATTAAATTACTAATACTATCTTAATAATACGTATCCTATTAATTATATACTTATATTAATCTATTTATATAATAATATAGATTACTACTAATTTATTAGTATATAACTATAGATTACTATAATCTATTTATAGATTATTATAGATTACTTTAATTTATTTATATATAACTATAGATTACTACTACGTATCTTAGTTGTAAGTAGTCTCTTAATTAAAGTTATTACCTTACTTGTTTTATACTTTATTAGTACCTAAGTTAAGTCTAATTAGTTTTATCTTAACTTCTCTTATTACGCCTATAATACTATCTCCCTCTCTAAGTAGATTCTAGTTTATCTATCCTAGGGCTAAAGTTATTAATCCTATTTCTTTATTAATTATTATACTATAGGCTGTAGTAGGCTATAGTTACGTAAAGCGTTAGTAAGGGTAAGGGCCCTTAGGCAATATATATACTGTTCTACTCCTGTATTTAACGTTATTAAATACTTAGTTACCTTTTTAGGTTTATTTAGCGTAGTAGAGTAGAGCTACTATATAACATTAATATAGAGTTCTTATCTTCTTTTATACTTACTAAATCTACCTTTTATAATCTTTAATTAGTAGATTACGTATTATATTATAGTATTACTATATTTCTTTATTCTTATTATAAGTCTTTAAACCTCTTTATAAAGTATATTTCCTTAAAGTATAGTAAGGCTTATAAGGTATATATTTATACTAATACTTATACGTCTTATAATCTTTCTAGCGTATCTCTTATAGAATATAGGTTAATAATACTTATTTACGCGTCTATACTTATTTATAATAGGAAGAGCTATTAACTATACTTAAGATAAATTATCTAAATAGATTACTAAAGCTAAAAAAGAACGTAATTAGATTCTAAGTATATAAGTAGAAAATTATACTTGTTTAATTTATCTTTATAAGATAAAGTTCTTAAATAATAAGAAGTTTATTATATAGGCTACTTTTATTAAGTTTAAGCTTAATTTTAAGGCTATAGTAAGGGCTACTCCTATTATATTAAGCGTTCCTAGCGCCTCTCTACTTAGTAGTAGTAACGTTAATTTTCTTAGTTTACTACTAGGCGCTCTATAGGGTTTTAACTTTAGAACTCTTCTAGTTTCCTAAAGTAATTAAGATTATCCTCTAGCTCCTATATTTTCTCCTATAGTTATCCTTTCTTATCTATACCTATCTATTCTACTAAGTAGTAGTTTCTTCTATTATAGAACTAGTACTATAAGATTTCTTTAACTTCTTATTTTTTTTATTCTCTATACGTATCTACTTTGTATACTAGTAGTTTTACTTCTTATAGTACTTTTTCTAGTAGTACTATATAGAATATTAGGTATATCCTTATCTTATCTAGTAGCTTTAATTTTAATATAACTAGTGTAACTTTCTTTTTAATCTTGTATAGTCTTATCTTAACGTAATCTAGTTTAGAACTTAGCTATTTACTCTTAATATTCTTTTATATTAACTATACTTTTTCTCTTTTTTTAAATTAAAGTCTATTTTAGTATTTCTTATTATAGTACTTTACTATTTAATCCTATAGGAATTCTATATCCTATTATAGTTAATTATTTATTTTCTTAAGTTTATTTATAAAGTTTTCTCCTCTTAGGAACTAAGATACTTAAGTTCTTAGTATTCTATATATATTAGAGTTAAATCTATAGTTTATAAAGAAAGGTAATACTCTTATTACTATATTTTTTATACTGTTATATACTAACTATACTATAGGTAGTAGTTGTACCTAATTATTCTAATTATAGTTAAGGTAGTATTTTAAGTATTATTCTACTATCTAGTTTATATATTCTAATTATCTATCTATTTATAGATAATATACTATTAATATTATATACTAGATTCCTAATTATACTAATATTATTCTCTATAGTTTTAATATAAATCTTATATCTTTATCTATAATAATCTTATCTAGAATACTATATTAGCTAATTATAGTTCCTAGAATCTAGTATATAGTAACCTCTATCTTACTTTTTTCTTTATATAGTCTAAAGTATAAGTACTTTATAAGCTTATCTACTATTATTAGAATTCTATTATATTTAACTATTAACTTTCTATAGAAGTTTACTAGTCTATAGAATTATTATACTTTTTATAGGTTTCTAGGTATTAGCTATTCTTAGATTACTTTAATCTTATTTAAGTTAATCCTAATTTTTCCTAGTTCTATAATAAATCCTAGGAAGTCTATTTCTTTTATATAGAATTTATACTTTCTTATCTTAAGAAATATTTTATTTTCTACTAGTCTTTCTAGTACTTTATATATATACTATATATATTCTTCTTCTATTTCTAAGAATATAAAGATATCTAAGTACTTTCTTAGTACTATATTAATTCTTTCCTAGAATACTACTAGTGCGTTTATAAGTCTAAATAGTATAACTAGGTACTTATATAGTTTATATTGTGTTCTAAATATAGTTTTCTATTTATCTCTTTTCTTAATTCTAATCTAGTAATATACGTTCTAGATATCTAGTTTTATAAAGATTTATACTTTTTATAGTCTATCTTATATTTTATCTATTTATAGTAAAGGGTACTAGTTTTTACTAATAATTATATTTGTTTTTCTAAAATCTTGTTAATAGGTAGCTAGAAGATAATAGTACTTACTATAGGCTATAGGAGATAGTAAAGAGATAATAGATAGTATTTAATAGTACTACTAGTATCTAAAAGAGAATAATACTTACTTTACTCTCTTTATAAGTATTAAGCCTTTTATACGCCTATATAGTATATTAGCCTTACTTTAGACTATAACTATATAATATTATAATCTTTAGTATATTAGCCTTACTTCCTTAACTTGTACTAGAGTTTATAAAAGTCTTAAGTATTTAGAGAACTTTTATTATAGAGCCTCCTCTTTTAGCTAGTATCTTTACTAGTATTTTAAAGTATAACCTTAATAAAAACCCTAAACCTTTAAGAAAAAAAGGAAAAGAGTATCTACGTACTTTACGCGCTATACCTATACGTTAAGCGTATTATTATTATTTTACTCGTATATAATATTCTATTTATATTTTAATAATAAGTAAAAGATTATTACTTATATAATTGTATTTACTCTTAGAAGAGCTTATATAAAAAATATTTTTCTTTTTATAATTATTTTACTTATCTTCTTATTTACTATAGTATATATTTAATATATACGTAGTATATATTTAGTAATTATTACTATAGTCTATTATTCTTACTTAAAATTTATTAAGAAGAGTAATATTTATTAAACTCTACCTTTTAAGTAGAGTATAGATACTAAGTACGCTAATTATAATACTTTATATACTACTTACCTACGCTATACTTAAAGTATTATTAACTAGGAGGAGATCTATAATAAGCTAGAAGCGCGTTATTACTAGTATTATTCTATTAGTAATTATAGTAGCTACGCCTTAGTAACTATTTTAGAGACGTACTCTTTATATACGCTTTAACTAATATAAATAGGTGCCTCCTATACTTAATAGGCGCGTTAACTATATTTATAAGCTTTATAATATATATAATACTACTATATCTAATACTACTATTTCTAAGACTAACTTAGAGGTATACTATACTAGTGTTACGCTTACTTATACTTAGTATACCTTTAACTTAGAGCTATTAAACTATAAGCGCTTTACTACTTGTAGTAGTACTCTCTTAAGAGTACTTACTTAAATACTTATAACTACGCTTTAGTTTTTAGAGCTTATTTTAACTAAGTAGTATAGCCTTATAGCTTAGTAGTAAGGTTTAGTTAGAGTATTAATAGAGATTTTAAGCTACCTTTACTATATTATATATTTACTTATACTACGCTTATATAATATATACTAACTACTTTTTAGGCTTACTATAGCTACCTTTTTATAGAATAAGTTAATAATAAAGAAGATAATAATAAAGATAGTAGTAAAGAAGAAGAAGATAAGGTAGAAGGTAAAGAGGATATAGAAGAAGAAGAAGAAGAAGATAAAGAAAAAGAAGATAAAGTAGAAGATTAAGACGTTCTACTTTTAAAAAGTAGGTAAGATATAAGTAAAGAGTAGTTTAAGCTTATCTAATAATTAGAAAAGAAATAGTTTATAGTATAATTATTTATTTTTTATACGTATTAATACCTAGCTATAGAGCTAAAAGTTAGATTACGTATCTTACTCTATAAGTACGTTTTAAGTATATAAATTACGCTTTTTATATTTATTTTAATTATAAAGTGCTTTAAGCTAAATTAAACTCTTTAAGTAGTTTGTCTATATCTTTAAAATCTATAGTAAGAGTCTATATATCTTAAGATTTATTATATCCCTTTTATCTAAGAAAGTACTTTAGCTATCTTTTCTTTTTACGTTTTTTTAGGATTCTTTTAACCTCTTATACTTCTTCTCTTTCTTTTATTACTTTAGGTAGCTAAGTATTATTTTCTATACCTAATTAAGGTTTCTATCTCTTAAAAAAAGAAATATAAAATACGTTATAAATATAATAGTAGAGTAGTAAGAGTAAGTAGTATACCTACGTTCTTACTACGTCTTATACTTAAAATAGTCTAATAAACTTATCTAATAGCTTCTTATATAGTTAGTAAGTAAAGCTTAAGTTCTTTATACTTAGTAGAACTAGCTCTTTTTTTCTAAAGACTTCTAGTTTATATTTACTATTATAGTACTATACTTAATATACTTATACTTTCTATAAAAACTCTATAAGCGTTACTTACGCGCTATATATACGCTTTACTCTTTAAATAGCGTCTAGTACTTCTTCTTCTAGCTTACTATTCTTAGGTAGGTATATAAAAATTAGGTATTTACCTAGTATAGTATAAAAAGGCGTTATCTTT
Organism: Ophiosphaerella korrae; assembly: GCA_028456385.1. NCBI lineage: Eukaryota > Fungi > Ascomycota > Dothideomycetes > Pleosporales > Phaeosphaeriaceae > Ophiosphaerella > Ophiosphaerella korrae. Next base: position 15,105 of record JALNQF010000468.1, on the reverse strand, counting down.
ATTCCTTTATAAATTAAGTTGTTATATATAAATTGTGCTATTTTTAGTAAAGTAACTTAATTATCTTAATTTTCTATTATAAAGATTCTTAAATACTATTCTAGAGTCTAATTTTATTATTTAGTTTACCTATTAGTTTATAAGTAGAAAGCTATACTAAGCTTACGCTTTACTTATAGTTAGTAGTATATTTCTACCTAAAATTTTAAAGTAAAGATTAACTCTTAGTTTAATATAATACCTTTCTATATCTTATAGTTTAAGATAATATTGTTAAAGTATACTTCTATAAACTATTACGTATCTTACTTTTTAAGTACTAGGATATAAATAGCTATCTTAGATAAGTAGTCTACTATTACTAGTATTATATTATATACGTACTCTAAGCTATCTTTTAAAGGTAGAAGGCCTATAATAAAGTCTAGAGAGACTTCTTTAAAGATATTACTTAGGATTAGTAGAGGAGATAATTCTCTATATTACTTATACCTTAGCGCTTTACTTTACTAGTATATTACGTAAGTCTTTATATATTCTTAAATATCTTACTCTATTAATAGCTAGTAATAGTACTTTATAATTAGCTTAAGCGTTTTACGTATACTAAAGTAGCTAGCTATATATAAGTTATAATACTAGAGTAGAATTTCTTACTTAATAGTAGGTTCTTCTAGAATATACGCTCTACTTTTATATCTTAGGACTTCCTTATTATCTAAGCGCTATACTTATACTCTACTACTATATTAAGTACTTTTAACTTTTATTAAACTCTTTACTTATACTTATATAAAAGCGTCCTTTTACTATAGTCTATATAAAGTTATTAGAAAGGCTTTAGACTTTACTAATATAGGTTTACTACTAACTAACTTTTTAGCTATTAAGTATAGTACGTATAGTATATATTCTATAGTACTAGTAGTAGGAGTTCTTTTAGTACTATAGTCTCTAGTACTATACGTCTTATATACACTTTCTAAGCTTAGCTTAGTTATAGATCTTCTTACTTTACTAGTTATCTCTACTTTAGCTACTAAGCTTACTAGTTATAATTTCTCTTAGAAAGTAGGTAATAAGTATACTAGTAATAGGTTCTCTTACTTGTAGTTATATCTCCTTAAGAGGCTATCTATAGGATTTAGCTTACTAGCCTAGTATTTTACTTTAAAATTAAAAGCTCCTAAGTATATAGCTTAGCGTACTTAGTATAAGTTTAGCTTATATATAGTACGTATTAAGCGTAAGTTATTATAATCTATAAGTACTTAAATTATATACTACGTACCTTTAAGGTAGTATCTCTACTATTTAAAACTATAAATAATAGTAAGAAGTTTAGTATTATATATTTTATAGTTTAATTCTACTTCTTATAGTTTTCTAGAAGTAAAGGTAACTAGATACTATTTCCTATCTAGGTAGAGCTAGGATAAGATCCTAGAGATTACAAAAGTTAATATATCTATCTCTAAGTAAATAGGTAGTACTAAGTTATAGTAATATAAGATAGGCGTACTTATAAAGTATACTTTAAGTTATTTAAAAGCTTTTTATACTATACTAAGATAATAGAATTCTTACTTCTCTTTTAATAAGTCTATAAAGGGGGCTATTTTATAAGTATACTTTTTAATAAATTTTTAGTAGAAGTTTATAAAACTTAAAAATAACTATAGTTCTTTAATACTTATAGGCTTTAGCTATTATATAATAGTTTTAATACGCTTAGGTTTAGTATAGATACTACGCTTTATAATAATAAAGCTTAGAAAATATACTTTATTAGATATAAAGGTATACTTCTTTAGGTTTATAAAGAGTTCTACTCTTCTTAGTACTATAAGTATAGAGTAGATAGCGCGCTAGTATAGTATAACGTTATTATTATAAGTATATATAAGTATATTATTAAGGTATACTATATAGATATAATCTAGAAGTCTACTAAGCGCTTTATTAATATACGCTTAAAAGCTAGTAAAGGCGTTAGTTAGCTTAAAAAGTATTACTAGGTATTTAAAATACCTATAGTAAGTGTAGAAAGTAGTTTTCTACTTATCTCTTAATTTAATTCTAATCTTATAGTAAGTATTCTTAAGATCTAAGGTAGTATAGTATTGTACGCCTAATAAGTAGTCTAGCGTCTCTCTAATTAGTAGGAGTAGGTACTAATCTTTTACTATAACTAAGTTTAGGCTATAGTAGTTAATATAGAGGTATAAGGCTCTATCCTTCTTTAGAATAAAAAGGATAGGTACCTTTACTAGACTATTACTATAACGTATCTAGCTCTTATAGAGCGTATCCTTTATATATACGTAGAGTACTTTAAGCTTATATATAGAGAGATTATAGAGTAGCTTATAAGAAAGTTCTTTTCTCTCTATTAATAGGATTATATAATTAGAGTTCTTTAAGTAAAGTAGTATCTATATAGTAATATTATTAAATACGTTATAGTATTCTAATAAAGTATCTAGAATATAAAACTCTTATACTATAAGTATAGTATAGATATACGTATTATATTCTAAGTTAATTATATTAGTCTTAAGTACTCCTAGTAAGTATAGTTCTACTTACGTTTCTCCTAGAGCCTTTGTAAATTCTTTAGTTATATATAACTATACTTAGGTAATAGAAGTATATTCTTAACGCTATATTTATAATCTATAGTTAAGTTATATCCTTTCTTATTTAAGAAAAGGATTTCTAAGAAAGAGTACTACTTCCTCTTTATTTACTCTATATACTATAATCTTAGACTTATATATTACTTTATTATTATTAGTAAGGCGTACCTAAAGCTTATAAGTAGTATAGGTATTCTACTTTTACGCCTTTATCTAGCCTAGTCTAGGAAGCTTAGCGTTTTAGATTAGTTTTAGTTTTATTTCTACTATAGTCTACTAACTAATAAGACTAATATCTACTTAAGGGTCTAGAATAACCTAAAGCTTTATTTTTAGCTTTAAGCCTAAAGCTACGCTATATATACGCTATATACCTAGTAAGATATTAATTAATCTACGCCTTACTATTCTAGAGCTAATAATAAAGCTAGGCCTTTTCTTGTTTAGTTTATATAGACTAGAATATAGTTAGAGTTACTACTATAGTACTTACTAGTATAGTATCTCTTTTTATAGTACTTAAAGTATTTAATAGTAGACTTATCTACCAACTTATTTTAAGGGTTCTTTATATCTCCTTTTATTTAAGCCTTTTTTAAGTTTTCTTTACTTACGCTATTTATATAAGGCTCTTGTAATTTTGTTATATTATATAAGTTGCGCTTAAGTATTAAGCCTAAGGTAATAAGGTCTTCTCTTATTACTAGAACCTAATAATAGTTAGTAATTACTTTTTATAGTTTAGGCTATAGTTTTAAAAAGAAGTACTAAGTCTTTTATTCCTCTATATACTAAAAAAGCTAGTTTTTAAAGATATCTAGATATCTAGTAAAGGATTTTATACTTTATTCTTTATATTAAGTAGCTATAGTATACGCTATTACTACTTCTAGGCTATAGTTAATAGAGTTAGAGAGTAGGTTTAGTAAGTACTTTTTAAAGTACTCCTAAGTAAGATATTATAATAGTAATAGAAGAGCTATAGATAGAACTAATTAGTACTATAATAATTAACTTAGACTTATATAACTCTAAAGAATATAAACTTAATTAGGAGGCTATATATAATTAAGATACCTAAGGTAATCTATAATTTATAGACTCTTAGTATTAGTAGATTATAGATTAAAATAATCTATAATCTATTAGTCTTAGTAAATATAGATTAATAGATTACTACAAGTATATAGTTAGTAGGATACATATTATTAGGATAGTATTAGTAATTTAATCCTTTAACTATAGAACGCTAGTATAAGATAGTTATAAAATATCTTCTACTATTTATAGTTATTATAGATCCTAATATAAGCTTTTGTTATTACTTCTTAATCTACTAACTCTCTAAGAATAGCTACTTGTAGTTAATAATAGGAGGCCTATTATACCTTACTAATTTAGTTATTATAAGAAGTAAAGCGTAAGTAGTGTATAGTCTAGCTAATATAATAGTAGAAAGTTTAACTAAAATAAGTAAAGCTCTTAGGAGTAGTTATAAGTTAGATAGTACTATATAAGAAATAATTAAGGATAGGATTAATAACTTAATCTTAGATAAAGAAGATATAAAGATAGTAATTAATACTTTAGAAACGTAGAATAAAGAGCTTTAAGACTATATAAAGTAGAATAAAGTATAGATTAAAGCTATTATTAAAAGATAAAACTAAATAGAGATAATTATACAACGCCTAGAGATAAGCGCGATAAAGAAACTACTAAAGATACCTATCTTTAAGAAGTTTAATAGAATAAGAGAGAAACTAAGACCTTTTATTATATTAGTATAACTCTAGATAGATATATAAGTACTATACTTTAATATAAAAGAAAAGAAGGTAATATATATTAGGTTATACCTTAAAGAAGATATAATAAGATAGTATAAACTTTACTAGATAGATTATATAATATACTCTCTAATAACTTAGAAGGATAAAACTAAAGCTATTTTTAGAAGTTACGAGTACTTTACTAAATAAATAAGAGTAGTATTTAGAGATATAGATATTACCTAATAAGCTAAAGAGTAATTAAAGAAGCTTACTTAAAATTAGAGTATTTCTAAGTACGTATTATAGTTTAAACAACTATTACAAAATTTAGAATAAAATAAGTTAGCTTTAATATTATAATTTAAGTAAAGACTAAACTTAAAAATTTAATATAAAATAATCTATATAGAGAAACTATAAATACTAGAAGCTCTAAAGTAGTAAGTAATATAAATTAATAATAATCTTTAAGAATAGAAGAAGAATAAATATAGAGGTTATACCTAGAACTATAACAAGGGAGACCCTATAGTCTTTAATACTAATAAGGATAAGAAAAAAAAGAAGAATAAAGACTTTATATACTTTAACTATAGTAAGAAAAGCTACTACGCAAAAGACTACTAATTATAAAAGAAAAAAGATATAGTATACTATAAATATAGAAAACTAAAATACTTTATAAAGGACTATAGAAGTAAAGACTTAAAGAAAGAAACTTAGTTAAAAATAATAGAGAAGAAGAAAGAAGTACTATAAGTATAAGCTAAACTTTAAGAGAAAGTAGCTAAGAGTAAAGAAGTATAATACGTAATACTCTACTAGACCTTTTATTATAACAATAACTATTATATATATCTTTCTAGTAAATAAAGAGTAGTATAGTTTCTATAAAAATAGAGATATAGAGTAGCTATAATAAAAGAAAAGAGAATAAAAGCTTAGCTAAAAGAGATAGTCTAAGTAATAGACTTACTAATAGAAGATTTAGAAAGGGAAAGACCCTTAGTACTAATAATCTAGGCTAAAGGACTAGTACTAGATAAAGAGACTACTACAGCTACTTCTAAAGGATTATAAAGAAGTAAGAAATAAGTTAGTATAAGAAGTATAAAGTATACTTAGCTAGATATATATAGTTATAATAGCTATATAATAATAGATCTAGAAGAAAGAAATAAAGAATAGAGATTTATTTAAATATACTTAATAGTTATAAGTATAGAGGAAGCGTAAAAAGACTAGAAAGAATATAATTCTAAAGAAATAAAGTTTATACTATTTTAAGAATAGATAAAGTAATATATAGTTATAGTAGGAAGATTACTTATATAAAGAGAATAGTAATACTTTATAAGAAAGATATAATAGATTAATAAAGCCTATACACTAAGAGTACTAGTAGTATACTATATCCTAACTATAAATATACCTAGTAGAAGTAAATACTAAGAAAGAGATAACAAAATAATAGATCTAGAATATCTAGTATACTTTAAAATATTATAGATATTATACTTAGATAAGAATTATATTATATATAAAAACTCTAAAGTAAATAATAATATATAGCTTATAAAGAGAAGAGGCTATAACTATATAAGAGTAATCTTAGTAGAAGATATCTAAGGATAAGAAATAATCCTAGAAGATAGATACGTAGTAGTAAGGCCTAGACCTAAACTATTAAAGTAATACGTCTAAAGAGGACTATAGTATAAATATATATATAACGAATATTTAAAATACAAAGAATATAAACTTAAAGTAAGGCTATAGCTCTAAAAAGATAGATAATTTATAAAATTACCTAAGTAAGAAAAGCTAGAAGGCGTAAGAGGTCTATATATTACAAAAATAAGTATATACTAAGAAAAGAAAGTATAATTAATAATTAATAGTAGAGCTACAAGGAACTTTATATTAAAAAAGTTTATAGAAATATAAAGAATAAGATATACTATAAAGAAATACTCTTAACAATTAAGTATAATTAAAAGAAAACTATTCTAAGAACCTATATAGTTTAAGATAGTACTATTAATACTAAGGTTAGAAAGATTAGAAATTAAGAATATAGTTATAGATATAACAACAATTAATAATAAATAAGATATAATATTAGGTATACTATAGTTATAGATAACTAACTTATATATTAATTAGAGAATAGAAAAAATTAGCTATAGTAAAATAGATATATTAAAGGCTAATATAAGTACTTATAAAGGAGAATTCTTTAAAGAATATAAGAAATAGGAAAAATAGCTTATAGAGCTAGAAGATTATCTTCTAGAATATTAACTATAGGACTTAGTAATAGAATTAGAAAAAAGAAAAAACGTAGGATAGAACCTAGTCTACTAAAAAATAGAAGAAGAGTCTAAGATTAAATAATTATTTATTAAAAGCGTACTAAAGAAAGGATAGATATAAGAATCTAAATCCTTAGTAGTATATAGACTTATATTTATAGATAAAAAAGAGATAAGTAATAAGAAACTTTACGTAGACTTTAGAAAAACTAATATAATTATAAATAAAAACTAATACTTACTACTATAAATAAATAGAATATAAGATAGACTATAAAGAGTAAAAATCTTTATAAAACTAGATATCTAGAACGTATATTACTAGATTAGAATTAAGAAAAGATATAAGTAGAAAATAGCGTTTAGAATATAGTATAGACTTTATAAATACTTAGTTATACTATTTAGTTTAATAAATACACTAGTAGTATTCTAAGAAAGAATTAATATAGTACTAAGAGAGTACTTAGATATATTTATATTTATATACCTAGATAATATCCTTATATTCTTAGAAATAGAAGAAGAATATATATAATATATATATATAGTGCTAGAGAAACTAGTAGAAAATAAACTATTTCTTAAGATAAGAAAATATAAATTCTATACAAAAGATATAGATTTCTTTAGATTTATTATTAAACTACGAAAAATTAAAATTAACCTAGAAAAGATTAGATTAATTAATAAATAGCTAATACTAAAAAACCTAAAAGAGGTAAAATAGTTTTATAGGCTAGCTAACTTTTATAGAAAGTTAATAGTAAGATAGTCTAAAGATATAGAACTAATAATAAGACTTATAAAGAAAGATACGCTATTTAAATAAATAAAAGAATATAATAAGGTATTTAAAAAGATTAAATAAAAGTTTATAGAAAATCTAGTTATTAGAATATATAACCTAGACCTACTAGCGATAGTAAAAATAGATATATATAATTTAGTTTATAGAATAGTACTAATACAAGAAGACTTAGAGACTAAGAAAGAATACTTAGTCGAATACTTTTCTAAAAAGATAAAAATAGTAGAACTTAATTATCTAATCTATAATAAAAAGATACTAGTAATCTACAAAGTATTTAAATAATAGAGAGTATACCTATAAAGAGTAAAGTATTAGATAAAGGTTTATATAGACTATAAGAATTTTATAAGATTTATAATAAATAAGGAATTATTATAATACTATATAAGATAGTAGGAATTCTTATTAATATTTAATATAGAAATTATATATATAAAAGGGAAAGATAACTAATTTATAGATACTTTTAGTAGAAGACAAGACTTATAAGAAGAAGTAAGCGCTACTAGTACTATTCTAGTTAAGAACAAAGAAGGACACTTAATCCTAAATATACCTAGGATAGCTACAATACTTAAAAAGATAAGTAGTAAGCTAGATAAATAGATTTAAAAAGTAATAAGAGAAGTACCTAAAGAAATAGAAAAACTAAAGATCTAAGAAGAACTTATATAAGCTTATAGAAGAATATATATCCTAAGAAAGATTTAAAGAGAATTTATATAACAATTCTATAAATTACTAGTATATAGTTACTAAAGAATAGATAAAATATTAGATAAACTACTACAAGACTATTATATTCTAAAAGTAAGATAAATAGTAATAGAAGTACTATAAAACTATATAGAATATTAAAAGAATAAATATAGTAAATACGTACTATATAGAATTCTATAACTAGTAAAAGTACTAAGATAACTATAAAGAGTTATTATAATAGACTTTATTATAAAGTTACCTAAGTCTTAAAACTTAATATTAGGAGTTAAGTATAATAGAATCCTTATAATAGTAGATAAACTTATAAAGTATATATACTTCTAACTATATAAAGAGAAAAGTAGGATAGAAGTTACTATATACTAGGTTCTAGGAACTATAATTAGTTAATATAGACTACTAGATAAGATTATTATAGATAAAGATATAAGATTTATATTAAAACTATAAGAAATAATAACAGCGTAATTAGGAATTAAATACGTAATATCTACTATATATTACTTATAAATAGATAGATAGTTAGAATAAATAAATTAGATAGTAGAATAATACTTAAGATACTACCTTAACTATAATTAGAATAATTAGGTATAGCTACTACCTATAGTATAGTTAGTATATAATAGCGCAAAGAATATAGTAATAAAAGTATTACTTTTCTTTATAAACTATAGATTTAAGCCTAATATATACTAGATACTAAGAAATTAGATATCTTAGTTTCTAAGAGGAGAAAACTTCGCTAATAGACTTAAAGATATATATAATTAACTAAAATAGGACGTAGAATTCCTATATAATTATATAGCTAAGTACTATAATAGAAAGTATAAAGAAAGACTTTAATTTAAAGAAGAAGAAAAAGTATAGTTAGTTAGAAAGAATATTAAAAGTAAATAACTAAGTTTAAAACTAGACTACGTTAAGATAAGACTATATAAAATTAAGAGAGAAGTTATACTAGTTATATTTAAACTAAAGCTACTAAATAAGATAAAGATATACTTAATATTCTATATAGCTCTACTAGAGTAAGTACTATAAAACGTAGAACTACTAGTATATAAAGTAGATATATATAGAGAATAAAAAGAATAAGAAGTTAAAAAAATCTTATAGTACTAGTTCTATAATAGAAGAAACTACTATTTAGTAAAATAGATAAGTATAGATAAAAAAAGATAACTATAAGAAAATATATAGGAACTAGAAGATAACTTTAACTACTCTAAGAAACTAGAAGACTTTTAAAGTTAAAACTTTCTAGAACGCCTAGTAGTAAACTAAGAGAACTAATATTACTACTACTAGATAGAGAGATAATAAGGTCGCCTAATATAAGACCTACTATAATAATACTAAACGCTTTATCTAAGTCTAGCTTAGCTTCTAGAGCTACTAACTATTTAGCTAATTTCTTATTATTTAGCGCTTTTATTTTATAAAGATAAGAGAGATAAGCTTAATTCTTTACTAGCTTACTCTATATAAGCTCTTAGATCTACTTATACTTAGCTTTAGCTTCTATAATTTAAGATAGTAATTTCTCTTAAGTCTAGTTAATAGCTCTCTATATTATTATTAAGCCTAGACGTAAAAATAAGTATAATAAACGTATACTTAGAAAAAGAGATACTAGATACGTTATAAGAACTACGTATATTTATATAAATATATACCTTATAAGCTTTACTATTATTTATAGAAATAATATAAAGAAGAGACTTAGGGTTAGACTTAAAGAAAGTATAATAAAAATAAAGAAATATTTTAACGCTATTATATAATACGCAATTAGTAAGAAAGTAGTAATAATATATAAATAAAATAACTATAGAGAGTAATAAAGAACTATAAATTAATAAAGAAAGTAGATTAATAACTTTAGCTCTAAGATAGATAAACAAAGACCTACTTAAAAGAAGAGATAGTATTATAATAGTAATAAAAGAGCTATAGATAGAACTAATTAGTCTTATAATAATTAACTTAGACTTATATAACTCTAAAGAATATAAACTTAATTAGGAGGCTATATATAATTAAGATACCTAGGGTAATCTATAATCTATAGACTCTTAGTATTAGTAGATTATAAATTAAGATAATCTATAATCTATTAGTCTTAGTAAATATAGATTAATAGATTACTACAAGTATATAGTTAGTAGGATACGTATTATTAAGATAGTATTAGTAATTTAATCTTTTAACTATAGAACGCTAGTACAAGATAGTTATAAAATATCTTCTACTATTTATAGTTATTATAGATCCTAATACAAGCTTTTATTATTACCTCTTAATCTACTAACTTCTTAAGAATAGCTACTTATAGTTAATAATAGGAGGCCTATTATATAAGAAGTTTATCTATATTTAGATTATACTTAATATACGTATACTATTATTTATATAGGTCTCTCTTAAGGTATTATATAGCTTAAAGGACTTTATCTTTTTTTACTTTAAAGTCTTAGAGTATAAAGTAAAATACTATTTTATATAAGTAATAGTACTCTTAGTATTCTTTTAGAGATTTACTTTTATATACTATAGGCTTTTTAGAGTAAAGTATACGCTTTATATATATATATTATTAACTAAAGAGTCTATATTATACTTTTAAGAAGTAATAATAGTAACCTTAGAGTTATTCTTAGGAGTTATAGCGTAAGAAGTAGTTTATTCTTATTCTAGACGTGTAATCTTATCTTCTAAGGCGTAGAGTATACGTAGTTAAGCTAATTTATTACGTTTAGTAGTTACTTTGTAAATACGTTCTTTAATTATTACTAGCGTACTTAGTACGTAACCTAGCTACGCGCTACTTACGCTCTATATAGAGTCTTATTTAACTATTAACTATATATTTTCTTTTATTATTGTAGCCTATTATAAAGAGCGTATTATTATTATCTCTAAACTATTAGTAAAGAAGTATTATTATATTAAGAAGTAGCTAGAAGATAATAGTACTTACTATAAGCTATAAGAGATAGTAAAAGGATAATAGATAGTATTTAATAGTACTACTAGTATCTAAAGGAGAAAAATACTTACTTTACTCTCTTTATAAGTATTAAGCCTTTTATACGCTTATATAGCGTATTAGCTTTACTTTAGACTATAACTATATAATATTATAATCTTTAGTATATTAGCCCTACCCCCTTAACTTGTACTAGAGTTTATAAGAGTCTTAAGTATTTAGAGAACTTTTATTATAAATTTATATAAAGTTATTTTTTTTCTATCTCTTTCTTATTTATAAATATAAGTCTATATACTACTAAGAATTTAGATTCTTATATCTATCTTTTTTTAGTTACGTTCTATATAAATACTTATTTAATCTTAGATTCTTCTTCTATTTTTCTATATACTAGGCTCTATCTTATATTCTTTCTTTCTTTTAGTTCTATTACTAGATCCTATAGTTAGTATTCTAGAAAGTAGTTATCTAGTTTAGTAAGTTATTTCTCTTACTTCTTATATTCCTCTAGGTACTATCTTTTATATATAGTTATATTAGCTTTTAATATATTTTTTTTAGAGTAGCTAATTTTTCTTATTCTCTAATTAATCCTTAGGTTAGCTAATTATAACTATAGTATTCCTAATATTACGTCTTATTTATTATTAATTGTTATTATATCTATAACTATATTCTTAATTTCTAGTCCTTCTAACCTTAGTATTAAAGGTATTGTCTTAAACCTAATAGGTTCTTAGAATAGTTTTCCTTTAATTATACTTAGTTATTAAGGGTATTTCTTTATTATATAACTTATTTCTTAGTTTTCTATAAACTTCTTAGATATAAAGTTCTTTATAGCTCTACTATTAATTATAATTTATATTTTCTATTCTTAGTATATACCTATTTTTATAACATATAAGCTTATTATACCTTATAGCTTTTTTTACTAAGGTCTTTCTTTAAATTATCTATTCTTCTAGAGCTATTACTTTATTTTACACTTATAATTTTTATATTTTAGATATTTATTAAATATATACTTACACTATAGCTATATTCCTTTAACGTATTCTTTTAATAACTTAGATCCTAGTTTAATTAATATATATTCTTTGTTAAAGATCTAAATTATTTCTTAACCTTTAATTTCTTTCTTTAGGATTACCCTTATATAGTCTTATTCTCTTTTTAGCTATACGTAGTTTTATACTTTCTCTTTTCTATATAGGTAATAGTATATATTTAAATATAATACTTACGCAATTTCTAGATATACTAGATACTCTAGATTTATTCTTTTATTATCTTTTTCTTAGTATCTCTCTTTACTAGGTCTTTAGGTTATTAAGATATAGTATATTACTAGTACTTATAGTATATAGGCTTTATTAATCTATCGCGTTTTTCTTATAAGATACTACTACTCTCTTTATATAGGTATCTTTCTTACTATAACTATCTATTACTCTATCTACTATTAGAATATTATAAATCTTATTACTTTAGAATTATATTCTTTTTAGTCTTTGTACGCTTCTTCTATACTTATAACTAGTAAGTATTTTTAAATAAATTTCTAATCTATATTTTATTCTACTATATCTATTATTATATAGCTATTATAGCTATATATATTTAACTAGGTATATTCTATATCTCTTATATTAATTTATCTTCTATCTTCTTATAGTTCTTTAGAAGAAATAGTAGTAGTCTCTTTATTTAGTACTAGTCTATTAGCCTAGATTAATAGTACTAAGGGTTCTTCCTTTTCTAGATCTTCTATTAGTAAGTTTATTACGTATACTATTTCTTTTAGCTATACTTTTATTTTATCTTCTTTTATTATAGCTACTTTATACTTTTATAAGAAGTATTTTACTTTCTATTTACTAGAAAAGTATATATAGTAGTTATTATTATAATAAAAGGCTTAATAGAGTATTATATATTATACTTCTTTACTCTTAGCTACTTTCTTTTAAGGTTTAGCTTATACTTTTAGTACTTTCTTTCTATTCTTAGTTATTTTTAACTAAGTTTCTTTATCTTTCTTAAGATCTTTTCCTTTATAGTCTTTTATAAAGTATCCTAGTTTTCTATATTTATAGTATACTATATTTTTTTTTAACTTTAATTAGTAGTTCTTTATATAGTAGCTTAGCTTACTATAGTTAAAGTATATAAAGTCTTTATTCTTCTTTTTCTTTCTATCTTTATTAGTATTAAGGATTATAGGGTCTCTTTTATTATAGTTCTAGGTATAACTTTTATACTTATTTTTCTTCTATTCTTAAAGATTATTATTAATCTATATTACTTATTACTTTAGAGCTTATAGTATTTATAGTTTTTCTATATAGATTATTTTATATTAGATTTTTAAGTTTAGTCTTTATTTAAATTATAATATTAAAGCTAACTTATTCTATTCTATATTTTATAATAGTTATTTAAACTATAATATATATTCTAGAATACTTTTACTTTATATAAGCTTTTCTAGCCTTTCTTTAGCTTATTAGGTAATATCTATATTACTAAATACTACTCTTATTTATCTAGTAAAGTATTTATAATATCTAAAGATAGCTTTAGTTTTATCCTTTTATATTATTAGAGCGTATATTATATAGTTTATCTAGTAAGGTTTAAACTATCTTATTATATCTTCTTTAAAGTATATCCTAATATATATTACCTTTTTTTTTTTTATATTAAAGTATAGTACTTATATATCTATCTAGAGTTATACTAAAGCTATAAAGAGTTTTAGTTTCTCTTTTATTCTATTAAACTTCTTAAGTATAAGTATTTTTAGTAGTTTCTTTATTATACTTATCTCTAGGTATTATATAATTAACTCTATTTAGTTCTATCCTTTAATAATAGCTTTAATCTAGGCTTTATTTTATTTTATATATTTCTAAAGTTTTTTATTCTATATTTCTAAGGTATTAATTACTATTTTTATATCTTTTTTTTTTAGAGATTAAGTTATTTATATATTCTCTAATTACTTTCTATATTATATTATCTAACTTATAACTACTTATAAGTACTTTAGCTACTTTCTTAGTTAAACTTTCTACTATTATATTAGCTAGACTATACGCTACTTACGCTTTACTTCTTATAATAACTAAATATAATAGGTTACCTAGAGTTAACTTTCTAGTAACCTTTTAGTTATTAGTAGATTAAGAAGTAATAATAAAAGTTCGTGTTATAATCTATAATAAGCTTATAATAATAGAATAATTCTTATAATATTAATATATTATCGCTTATAGTTAATAAGTAAATTACTAATTATTATAGTAGTAATAAGAGAAATAGAGATAGAACTAATTAGTCTACGCTTAGCTATACACGAAGTATAGAGAGAGTAGGGTAATAACTAATAGAATAATAGGCTTAATTAGGAAACTAACTATAATTAGGACACGTAATAAATTTATAAATTCGCGATCTTAGTAAATACAAAGTTATAAAGCTATTATATAATAAATTTATAAATTTATAACCTTAGTAAATATAAAGTAACGAAGTTACTAAGACTATTATAAGATAAGTTATATAATTAGATACTTGATAGTATATATATAGAGAGGCGTAATAGATTCTAGGTATACCTAGAATCTATTAATTAGCTTGCTTAAGCTACTGCTACAATCTAATTAGCTTAGCGTATAGGCGTAATAATTACTAAGCTACTAACCCTACTATAGCTAAAAGGATTATAGCCTTAACTTTTATAAATAAAGGAATTAAACAAAGAATCTTATATATAAAGAGATAGACTACGTTAGTATAACTAATATAATAAAGAAACTAGTACCTTAATAAAAGA
>JALNQF010000467.1:0-28120 GCA_028456385.1 Ophiosphaerella korrae | reverse complement strand
TAAAAAATAATAGAAAAAGATACTAAAAATAAAAAATTATTAAGCTTTAAAGTTAGCTTAAAAAAAAGTCCTCGAAACAGTTTAAATCCTAGATCGTATCCGCTTAGTAATTAAAAATCGTAGTAGACTAAAATATAGACCCTAATATTTTCTTTAGGATTTATATTCGCTTATATTTTTAGCTATTATATTCGTAGAGTTATTACTAGTTAAAAACTATAACTTTTTTTTAGGCTTTTTTTTCGTGTTACCCTACTATACTATATCTATTAAGAGGTAGCTAGAAGGTAATAGTACTTACTATAGGCTATAGGAGATAGTAAAGGGATAATAGATAGTATTCGATAGTACTACTAGTATCTAAAAGAGAATAATACTTACTTTACTCTCTTTATAAGTATTAAGCCTTTTATACACTTATATAGCGTATTAGCTTTACTTTAGACTATAACTATATAATGTTATAATCTTTAGTATATTAGCTCTACCCCCTTAACTTGTACTAGAGTTTATAAAAGTCTTAAGTGTTTAGAGAACCTTTATTATAATATCTTTCTTCTTTTATAATTAGTAGTTTTTTATATAGTAGCCTTTTTTACTATAATTAAAGTACGTAAAGTCTTTATTCTTCTTTTTCTTTCTATCTTTATTAGTATTAAGGATTATAAGATCTCTACTATCTTAGTTTCTAGTTTAGTTTCTATATTTATTCTTCTTCTATTCTTAAAGGTTATTATTAATTTATATTACCTATTATTTTAGGGCTTCTAATATCCTTAGCTTTTCTATATAGATTATCTTATATTAGATTCTTTTGTTTAGTCTTTATTTAAACTATAATATTAAATATAGTTTATTTTATTCTATATTTTATACTAGTTATTTAAACTATAATATATACTCTAGAACGCTCTTGCTTTATATAAGCCTTTTAAGTTTCTCTTTAGCTTATTAGGTAATATCTATATCTCTAAATACTACTCTTATTTATTTAGTAAAGTATTTATAACTTCTAATAATAGCTCTAGTTTTATCCTTCTATATTATTAGAGTATATATTATATAGTCTATCTAGTAAGGCTTATACTATCTTATTACGTCTTCTTTAAGGTATAATCTAATATATATTACTTTCTTTTCTTCTATATTAAAGTATAGTACTTATATATCTATCTAAAGTTATACTAATACTATAAAAGGTCTTAGTTTTTCTCTTATTCTATTAAACTTCTTAAGTATAGAGATCTTAGGTAGTTTCTTTATTATACTTATCTCTAGTTATTAAGTAATTAGTTCTATCTAATTCTATCCTTTAATAATAGCTTTAATTTATACTTTATTTTACTTAGAGTAGTCTTATAGTTCTTTATTTTACGTTTCTAAAGTATTAATTACTATCTTTATATTTTCTTTTTCTAAGATTAGATTATTAATATAATCTTTAATTACTTTCTATATAGTATCGTCTAATTTATAGCTACTTACTAGTACTTTAGCTCCTTTTTTAGTTAAACTTTCTACTATCGTGTTAGCTAGACTATACGCTACTTACGCTTTACTTCTTATAATAACTAAATTAGCAAGGTGTTATAGGTATTACTAGGGTTAACTTCTTAATACCTAAGGTTATTAGTAGATTATAAGTTAATAACAAAAGTTAATATTATAATCTATAATAAGCTTTTAATAATAGAAGATATTTTGCAACAATTTTAGTATTATTACTCGTAGTTAATAATTAAATTACTAATAGTATCCTAATAATACTTATTACTACTAACTATATACTTATACGTCTTAGCTAGCTTTATACTTTGTATTTACTAAGATTATAAATTATAAATTTATTACGTATATAAATTTATACTTTGCGTTTAGTAAGATTATAAATAGTAAATTTATTACGTGTCTCTATTATAGTTAGTTTCCTAATTAAGTTCGTTACCTTATAGGTTATATATATTGTTGTTATCTATAGTAGGGCTAATTAGCTCTAGTTAGCTTTCTCTTATTATAGCTATAATAAGTAGAATAAAGTAGTAGAGTATATATTAGTAAATAAAACCTATTTATAGATAAGAAGTTTAAGTTTACTAGTACTAATATAATAGAGTTTCTAGATAGTATTAAAGAATAAGTAATCTTTTATAGATAGCTTATTAGAGACTAGATCTATAATATTATTACGTTTAGTAATAAGATAAGAAAAGATATTATTAAATAAAGTATAACTAAGTTTATAGAGGTAGAGAAAGCTAAAGATTAAGTAAAGTTTAGAGAAGTAATAAGAAATAGGTTCTAAGAGTCTAATAAGGTATAATAAGAAGAGATAGAAGAAGTACTCTAAACCTAGCTATAGTAATACTTACTTATAGATAACGTTTCTCTCTAAGACTACTTTAATAACTTTAGCTCTTAGTTTATAAAGTACTAAAAAGTAAAAATAATTATAAAGGCTATAAAGAGATACTACTTAGTAAAAGGACTTAATAAGTACTACTTATAAAAAGTCTTTAATAAATATAACCTAAGTAATAAAAATATAGAAGACTTTAACTTTTAAATAATCTAGAAGTACTTTAACTAGTTAGTATAGAGAAACCTATAAGTAAAACGTTTTAACTTAGCTTTTAAAAGAACTATAAGTATACTAAAGCTTATAAGCTATAAGAAATAGCTATATATAATACCTAAAAGAATATTTAGGCCTTTTAATATAAAGCTTATACCTAACTCTTATAACTAGACTTAAAGATAGAGAGGAGTCTAAATACCTCTAAGAATTAAAGTTATATAGTTAGAAGTTAATAATCTTATAAAATACTTTAAAATAATAAAACTCTAAGTAATTACTTTTATAGCTATAAATAACCTAAACGCTAGAGCTTAAGAACTTATATAGCTACTAGAAGTATACTTAGTTATAAAAAGATAAATTAAAGTAGATAAGTATCTATAGACTTTTTAAGCTATAGTAAACCTATAGTTAGTAACGCCTTTTATAATAGAGCTATAATTTTAAAAGAACTTTCTACTACTATTTTAGAATAATATAGGACCTTAGTATTAGAATAACGTAGTAGGTATAAGTTTAGACTTTTGTAGTTATATTAGGTATAGAGACCTAAATTACTATATTAATAACTATAAAGAAAGAAAAGCTTTAATACTTAATAGATAGATTTAGTTTAATCTAGAAACTAGAAGATACTAATAGAGTATAGAGCGAACTTACTAAAGGTTTATTAAATAGATTAGAGTAAGAAGTAACTAGAACAATATAATAATCTAGTATATCTAGTAGAGAATATAAGACCTAAAGTATAGAGAAATAGACTTTTAAGTAACGCTAAACCCTATAATATAATAGCTAGTATAGCCTTAGATAATAGTAGTAATAAACTTACTTAAGAGTATAATAGATAATTTAGAAGAAAATAGAATAGTAAGCGTAGAAGAATATAATAGATTCTAGATATAGTAACTAAAAATAAAAAGAAATCTAGTAGAAGAAGATATTACTAAAACTATATATATTACTATAGTAGAGTTTAAAACCTAAAAGCTTTTAGTACCTATTTTAGCTATATAAAATAATTATAAAAAAGAAGCTAAATTCTTTAAATCTAAGTAGACCTAATTTAATAATATAGAAATAGAAATAGATCTAGAATAACTTTTTAAAAAAATAGATAAACAAATAAACTATATAAAAAAGCTTAAGTAGATTAATACTCTAAACCTAAATACTAAAGAAGTAATATAAAAAGTTATAAAAGCGCTAGTATTTCTACTTATATAAATACTTCTAGCTAATATACTAGACTTTCTTAAGAAGCTTATAAAGCTTACTTTAATAGTAAATAAGTTAGAAGAGTTTATAAATATAAGAGTAATAGTAAGTATAACTAAAGACTTAAGAAAGATACTTTAGAGCTCTAAGAGACTACTAGTAGCTCTATTCTAGAATAGCCTATACCTATATATAATAAATACTAATATTTCTAACTAAGTAATAGTAAAAGCTATAAATAGAAAAATTATTAGGTATAGAGCTTATAAACTCTTAGGCTACTCTACTAAAGTACTCTTTATTATACTTATACGCTTTACTAGTTTTATAGCTAATATAAATATAGTAAGAGAGTACCTAGAATATAACTAACTTAGTAAGATTAAAAGATTTAGAAAAGAATACCTAAAAGTAATAATCTAGGTCTATAAGACTAAACTACTAGCTTTACTTAACTTAGAAGTAGAATTTAATATAATTTACTTTAAAATAGCTCTAGCTACTAGCTTAAGTATAACTTCTATACCTAAGAAAATAGCTAGAGTATAGCTAGTTACTATAAATAAAGTAAAGGAGTCCTTTAAAGAGATTATATAGGGCGTACTAGTTATTATTAAAAGTATTAAAGTTTAGTCTAACTTCTTTATTATAAAAGGTCTCTCTTACTTAATAATCTTTAGGAACCTATTTATAATAGATTATCGATACTCTTTTAAATAAGAAGATAATAGCTAAATATACTATAAAGTTTAGTTAAAAAATTAAAATACTTCTATAAAGTTTATAGTAATATTTAATAGAATAAGAAGTATAGGATAGATAAATATAATAATAATAGAAAAACTAGTAAAGAACTTTACTACTAAGAGTAGAGTTCTATAAATAGATACCTAGAAAATAGAGAAATAAGAAAGAGACGCCTAAAGAAATATTAGTAGTACTTAGTATCTATACTAGGAATTATAGAATAATCTATAGGTAGATCTAATAATAATAAAATAAGCTAGTATTTCCTTAGATAAAAGTATCTTAGAAATCCTAGAAGACTTTATAGAGATATAAAAATAAGTAGAAAGAAAAAAATAGATACTTAAAAGCTTATTAAAGATAAAACTATATTATAGTTATAATAAGAGAAAACTAATTTAAACTAATTAGCTCTACTATAGATAATAATAGTATACATAATCTATAAGATAATAAACTTGACTAAGAGACTAACTATAATTAAGATACGTAATAAATTTATAATTTATAATCTTAGTAAATATAAAGTATAAAGCTAAGTAGGTAATAAATTTATAATTTACGATCTTAGTAAATATAAAGTATAAAGCTAGCTAAGAGGCCTAGGTATATAGTTAGTAGTAATACGTATTATTAGGATATTATTAGTAATTTAATTATTAACTATAAGCGATAATACTAAGATAGTTATAAAATATCTTCTATTATTTATAGCTAATTATAGATTATAATATAAGCTTTTATTATTGCTTTCTAATCTACTAATACTTTTTAGGTATTAGGAAGTTAACCCTAGTAACACCTATTACACCTTACTAATTTAGTTATTACAAGAAATAAAGTATAAGTAAGTGTATAGTCTAGCTAATACGATAGTAGAAAGTTTAATAAGTAAAGTACCTAAAAGTAGTTATAAATCTAATAGTACTATATAGGAAATAATTAAAGAATGTATTAATAATCTAATAAATAAAAAAGAAGATATAAAAATAGTAATTAATACTTTAGAGACGTAGAATAAAAAACTATAAAACTACTTAAAGTAGAATAAAGTATAGATTAAAGCTATTATAGAAAGATAAAACTAGATAGAACTAATTACCTAATAACTAGAGATAAGTACAATAAAGAAACTACCTAAGATACTTGTTCTTAAAAAGTTTAATAGAATAAGAGAAAAACTAAGACCCTTTATAGTATTAGTATAACTCTAGATAGATATATAAGTACTATACTTTAATATAGAAGAAAAGAAAGTAATATATATTAGATTATACCTTAAAGAAGATATAATAAGATAGTATAAACCTTATTAGATAGACTATATAATATACTCTCTAATAATATAAAAGGATAAAACTAGAGCTATTTTTAGAAGTTATAAGTACTTTACTAAATAAATAAGAGTAATATTTAGAGATATAGATATTACCTAATAAGCTAAAAAAAAACTTAAAAGGCTTATATAAAGTAAGAGTATTCTAGAATATATATTATAGTTTAAATAACTAGCCTAAAATATAGAATAGAATAGAGTATCTTTAATATTATAATTTAAATAAGGATTAAATATAAAAATTCGATACAAAATAATCTATATAGAAAAGCTAAGGATATTAGAAGTCTTAAAATAATAGGTAATAAAAATTAATAATAATCTTTAAGAATAGAAAAAGAATAAGTATAAGAACTAATAGAGAAACTAAGAAAGTAGAGATCTTATAATCTTTAACGCTAATATAGATAGAAAAAAGAAGAAGAATAAAGACTTTACGTACTTTAATTATAGTAAGAAAGGCTACTATATAAAAGACTACTAATTATAAAAGAAGAAAGATATAGTATATTATAAATATAAGAAACTAGAATACTTCCTAAAAGATTACTAAAGTAAAGACCTAAAGAAAGAAATATAGTTAAAAATAACTAAAAAGAAGAAAGAAGTACTATAAGTATAGGCTAAACCTTAAGAAAAGGTAGCTAGGAGTAAAGAAATATAATACGTAATACTCTATTAGACTTTTTATTACAAAGACAACTACTATATATATCTTTCTAGTAAGTAAAGAGTAAGGTATTTCTTATAATAGAGAAATAAAGTAGTAGTAATAAAAGAAAGAATAAAAGCGTAGCTAGAAGAAATAGTATATATAATAGACTTACTAATAAAAGACTTAGAAGGAGAAGAACTTTAGATACTATTAATCTAGGCTAAAAGACTAGTACTAAATAAAGAGACTACTATAGCTTCTTCTAAAGGACTATAAGAAAGTAAGAAATAAGTTAGTATAAAAGGTATAGAGTATACCTAGCTAGATATATATAGCTATAATAGTTACTTAATAATAGATATAAAAGAATAAAATATAAAATAGAAGTTTATTTAGAAATACTTACTAGTTATAAGTATAGAGGAAGCGTATAAAGACTAGAAAGAACGTAATCCTAAAAAAATAAAGTTTATACTATTCTAAGAATAGATAAAGTAATATATAGTAGTAGTAAGAAGAATACCTATATAAAGAGAATAGTAATACTTTATAAAAAAAACGTAATAGATTAATAAAGCCTATATACTAAGAATACTAGTAGTATACTATATCCTAATAATAGATATACCTAGAAAAGATAGATACTAGGAAGGGGATAACAAGATAATAGATCTAAAACACTTAGTATACTTTAAAGTATTATAGATATTATACCTAGATAAGAATTATATTATATATAGGAACACTAAAGTAAATAATAACGTATAGCTCTTAAGATAAAAAAGCTATAATTATATAAGAGTAATTAAAGTAGAAGATATCTAAGGATAGGAAATAATTATAGAAGAAGGTTACGTAGTAATAAGACCTAGACTAAAGCTATCTAAGAAATACGTCTAAGGAAGACTATAGTATAAATACAAGTATAATAAATATCTAAAATATAAAGAATATAAACTTAAAGTAAGGCTATAGCTTTAGAAAGATAGACAATTTATAAAATTACCTAAGTAAGAATAGCTAAAAGGTATAAGAGGCTTATATATTATAAAAAAAAGTATATACTAAAGAAAGAAAGTATAATTAATAATTAATAGTAGAGCTATAAGAAACTTTATATTAAAGAAATTTATAGAAATATAGGGAATATATTATATAATAAAGAAGTACCCTTAATAACTAAGTATAATTAAAGGAAAACTATTCTAGGAACCTATTAGGTTTAAAATAACTTCCTCTATACTAGAACTAGAAGAGATAAAGATTAATAATATAATTATAGATATAATAATAATTAATAATAAATAAGAAGTTATACTAAGAATACTATAGTTATAAATAATTAACTTATATATTAACTAAAGAATAAGAAGAATTAGCTACTATAAAATAGATATATTAAAAGCTAATATAAATACCTATAAAGGAAAATTCCTAGAAGAATATAAGTAATAAGAAAAGTAGCTTATAGAGCCTAAAGATTACTTACCTAAATATTAGCTATAGGACTTAGCGATAGAAATAGAAAAAGATAAAAATATTAGATAGAGCTTAGTCTACAAGAAAATAGAAGAAAAATCTAAGATTAAACAAGTATTTATTAAAAACGCAATTAAGAAAAGATAGATACAAGAATCTAAATCCTTAGTAGTATATAGACTTATATTCGTAGACAAGAAAAGAATAAATAATAAGAGGCCTTATATAGACTTTAGAAAGACTAACGTAATTATAAACAAGAACTAATATCCTTTACTATAAATAGACGTAATATAAAATAAGTTATAGAAAGTAAGAATCTTTATAAAACTAGATATCTAGAACGCCTACTACTAGATTAGAATTAAGAAAAATAATAAATAGAAGATAGTATTTAGAATACAATATAACTTATATAAATATATAGTTATACCTTTTAGTTTAATAAACGCACTAGCAGCCTTCTAAGAAAGAATTAATATAGTACTAAGAGAGTACTTAGATATATTTATATTTATATACCTAGATAACATCCTTATATTCTTAGAAATAGAAGAAGAATATATATAATATATATATAAAGTACTAGAGAAGATAGTAGAAAATAAATTATTTCTTAAGATAAGAAAATACAAATTCTATATAAAGAAAATAGACTTTCTTAGATTTATTAGAGAACTAGGAAAAATCAAGATTAATCTAGAAAAAATTAAGTTAATTAATAAATAGCTAATACTAAGAAACCTAAAAGAAGTATAATAGTTCTATAGACTAGTAAACTTTTATAAAAAGCTAATAGTAAGATAGTCTAAAGATATAGAACCTATAACAAAACTAATAAAGAAAGATATACTATTTAAGTAAATAAAAGAATATAATAAAGTATTTAATAAGAATAAAAGAAAGTTTATAGAAAACCTAGTTATTAGAATATATAACTTAGACTTACTAGCTATAGTAAAAATAGACGCATCTAATTTAGTCTATAGGATAGCACTAATATAAGAAGATTAGAGAACTAAATAAAAATACTTAGTTAAATACTTCTCTAAGAAAATAAAGCTAGTAGAACTTAATTACCTAATTTATAATAAAGAGATACTAGTAATCTATAAAGTATTTAAATAATAGAGAATATACCTATAAAAAGTAAAATACTAAATAAAGGTCTATATAGACTATAAGAATCTTATAAGATTTATACTAAATAAAGAACTAATATAATAATATATAAAATAGTAAGAATTCCTATTAATATTTAACTTAGAAATTATATATATAAAAGAGAAAGATAATTAATTAGTAGATACTTTTAGTAGAAAACTAGACTTATAAGAAGAAGTAAGCGCTACTAGTATAGTTCTAGTTAAGAACGAGGAAGGATACTTAGTCTTAAATATACCTAAGATAGCTACTATACTTAAAAGAATAAGTAGCGAGCTAGATAAATAGATTTAGAAAATAACGTAAAAGATATCTAAAGAAATAAAGAAACTAGAAATCTAAGAAGGATTTATATAAGCTTATAGAAGAATATATATTCTAAGAAAAATTTAGAGAGAATTTATATAACAATTCTATAAGCTACTAGTATATAGATACTAAGGAATAGAGAAAATACTAAATAGACTTTTAAGAGATTACTATATCTTAAGAGTAAGATAACTAGTAGAAAAAGTACTATAAGACTATATAGAATATTATAGAAATAAGTATAATAGATACGTACTATATAGGATACTATAACTAGTTAAAGTACTAAAATAACTATAAAGAATAATAACAATAGACTTTATTATAAAGCTACCTAAGTTAAAAGACCTAATATTAAGAGTTAAGTATAATAAAATCCTAATAATAGTAAATAAGCTTATAAAGTACTTATACTTTAGACTATATAAAGAAAAAAGTAAGATAGAGGTTACTATATACTAAGTCTTAGGAACTATAATTAGTTATTATAGACTACTAGACAAAATTATAATAGATAAGGACGTAAGATTTATATTAAAGATATAGGAAATAATAATAGTATAATTAGAAATTAAATATATAATATCTACTATATATTATCTATAGATAGATAGATAGTTAGAATAAATAAATTAGATAGTAGAATAATACTTAAGATACTACTTTAACTACAACTAGAATAACTAGGTATAACTATTACCTATAGTATAGTTAGTATATAACAGCGTAAAGAATATAGTAATAAAAGTATTACTTTTCTTTATAAACTATAGATTTAAACCTAATATATAGTAAATACTAAGAAACTAGATATCTTAGTCTCTAAAAAGAGAAAACTTTACTAATAGACTTAAGAATATATATAATTAACTAAGATAGGACGTAGAATTCCTATATAATTAAATAACAAAGTACTATAATAGAAAGTATAAAGATAGACCTTAATTTAGAGAGAGAGAAAAAGTATAGTTAATTAGAAAAAATATAAAAAGTAAGTAACTTAGCCTAAAATTAGATTACGTTAAAATAGGACTATATAAAATTAAGAAGAAAGTTACACTAGTTATATTTAAACTAAAGCTACTTAATAAAATAAAGATATACTTAATATTCTATATAGCTCTACTAGAACAAGTACTATAAGAAGTAGAACTACTAGTATATAAAGTAGATATATATAGAGAATAAAAAGAATAAAAAGTTAAAGAAATCCTAGTATATTAGTTTTATAATAGTAGAAACTATTACCTAGTAAAATAGATAGGTATAGATAAGAAAAGATAACTATAGGAAGAAATATAGGAACTAGAAGATAACCTTAACTACTTTAAGAAACTAGAGGACTTCTAAAGTTAAAACCTTCTAGACTACTTTATAGTAAACTAAGAAAATTAGTATTACTAGTGCTAAATAGAGAGGTATTAGGAACGTCTAATATAATAGGAGCTAGAATAGCCTAAACTATATCTTTAAGGTTTATCTTAGCCTTTAAAGTATAAGACTATTTAGATAATTTAGCGTTATTATAAGCCTTTATCTTATAAAAACGCTTAATACGTAAATAAAGATTTACTAGCTTATAAAAAGTTAGCTTATACTTAGCTTTAGCTTTTATAAGCTATAATAATAGTATCTCTTAAGCTTAGTTAATAGCTCGCCCTATATAACTTAGTAAGAAGAGACTATATAGAAATTAAGTACTTATACTCTATAAGAGAAACGCTAGATAGTATATACTTATACTAAATATTAGCTAGAATATACTTATTATAGTATTTACTATCCTTTAAAGATATAAGGTAAGTAAGCTTTAATTAAGTATAATAGGCGTAGGAAAATATTTTAACTCTATTACAAGTAATATAAGTAATAAAAAGAAGTTTATTATAGTTAGAACGTAAAGATATAGAGAATAATAAAGAGTTAGAAATAAATAAAGAAACTAGACTAATAACTTTAGGCTTAGGATAGAGAAATAAGAACCTACCTAAAGGGAAGAATAGTATTATAGTTATAATAAGAGAAAACTAATTTAAACTAATTAGCCTTACTATAGATAATAATAGTATATATAATCTATAGGATAATAAACTAGACTAAGAAACTAACTACAATTAGGATATATAATAAATTCGCGATTCGCGATTTTAGTAAATATAAAGTATAAAGCTAGCTAAGAGGCCTAGGTATATAGTTAGTAGTAATGCGTATTATTAAGATATTATTAGTAATTTAATTATTAACTACAAGTAATAATACTAAGATAGTTGTAAAATATCTTTTATTATTTATAGCTTATTATAGATTATAATATAAGCTTTTATTATTACTTCTTAATCTACTAATACTTTTTAGGTATTAAGAAGTTAACCCTAGTAACACTTATTATAAACTATAATTTAAGCTAAATACTATATATAAGTTAAAAGGTAAAAAAGTATAGCTAGTTTATAACTTCTTAGTATAGCCTTACTAAGTAGAAAGTTAATTAGACTAGAAAGTAAGAGTAGAACTTAGGTAGCTAGTAAATAATAACTAAAGCTAGAGATAATTCTAATAATATATTACTAATAAGACTACTCTTTTTTCTATAGGTACTTAGGTTATAGAAAAATAGCTAGTAAAAATAAAGATTACTAACTAGCTATAGCTAAGAGAAAGAAAAATACTAATTAAAGTTTTTCTATATTAAGAAGCTACGTTAAGCTTTAACTTTATAAAATTAGGCTATATCTACTCTAATATTATCCTACTAGTTTAAATTAATATAGTACCCTATAAAGCCTAAAAAGAAGATAGCTTCCTTATACTTAATAAATAAAGAGAAGTAATTAATAAGATAATTTAGAAATAGTTAAACTAAGAAGTCTTTAAATTAAGTAAAAGCCTATATAGTAACTTTTAGTTTTTAGTAAAGAAAAAGGACTAAGGATACTAACTTATTAATAATACCTAGCGCACTAATAGTATAACTATTAGAGATACTAACTTACTTCTAAACTTAGATAAATTCTTAGAGGAATTTATAAGTTATTACGTTATATTCTTAATAGACTTCTTCTCTAGATATAATTAAGTAGAGCTCTATTAAGACTCTAGACTACTTATAGTATCTTATACGCTAACTTATAAACTAGTATAGTAATATACTATACTTATAGGTACTATAAACTCTATTACTAAGTTTATATAAGTAGTAACTAAAATCTTATAAGAATTAATTCTAACTAGCTATATATTATATTTAGATAATATTATAGTAAAAGGCCTAAAAACAAACTATAACTTAGACTTACTAGAATATAGGATCTAAAAGTTTATTAGTAAATATATTATTAATATAGATAAAGTTTTATATAACTTTAAGATAGCTAGTACTACTACTTTAGGTTTTAAATTAGATTAGTACTATAACTCTATAAGGATTATAGGGTATATAGTAGATAAAAAGGGCTAGTACTTAGCTAATAAGAAAGTCTAAAAGATAATTAAATAGCTAGCCTATAGATCTCTAAAAGAAGTCTAAATATTTATTAGCTTTTGCGTATACTATAGAATCTAGATTAAAGGTTTTACTAAGATAGTAATACTACTATTTAAGCTACTAAAGAAGAATAAAGAATTTAAATAGAGTTAAAAAGCTTTTCTTACTATAAATAAATTAAAAACTTAACTAACTAGTATACTAGTATTAGTCTCTATAGACTATAGTAAGCTTATTAGACTAATTATTATATTAGTTAATAGAAGTAAAAAGAGTTAAGGCGTAGTACTCTAGTAAGAAAACCTAAAAAGCTATTAGAACGTTATATACTATAAATTAGAAGTATAGTTACTTTTAGAGTATAACTAGGATTCTAGGAAATATAAGTATAAAGCTATACTACTAGTACTTAAGAAATTCTACTTATAAATCTATAAAGTTTATTTTATAGTAGAAATAGATACTTATATACTTATAGATTAACTTAATTAAAGCGCTAGTAACCTCTTAAGAGCCCTAATTACAAGATAGCTTACTCTTCTAAATATATAGGAATTTAATATAAAGTATATAGCTAAGAAAAAAACGTAGTAGTAGATACTCTCTTAAAGTAACTAGAGCTACTAGGATATTATAGCTATAATAAGAGAAAACTAATTTAAACTAATTAGCTTTACTATAGATAACAACAATATATATAATCTATAAGATACTAAACTAGACTAGAAGACTAACTATAATAAGAATATATAATAAATTTGTAATTTATAATCTTAGTAAATATAAAGTATAAAGCTAAGTACGTAATAAATTTATAATTCGCGATCTTAGTAAATATAAAGTATAAAGCTAAGTACGTAATAAATTTATAATTTATAATCTTAGTAAATACAAAGTATAAAGCTAGCTAAGAAGCCTAAGTATATAGTTAGTAGTAATACGTATTATTAGGATAATATTAGTAATTTAATTATTAACTATAAGTAATAATACTAAGATAGTTATAAAATATCTTCTATTATTTATAGCTTATTATAGATTATAATATAAGCTTTTATTATTACTTTCTAATCTACTAATACTCTTTAGGTACTAAGAAGTTAACCTTAGTAATACCCTATTATACCTTATTAATTAAGTTATTATAAGAAGTAAAGTATAAGTAGTATATAGTCTAGCTAATATAATAGTAGAAAGTTTAATAAGTAAAGTCTCTAGAAGTAGTTATAAGTTAGATAGTACTATATAGGAAATAATTAAAGATTATATAAATAAGCTAATTAATAATAAAGAAGATATAAAAATAGTAATTAAAGTATTAAAAACGTAGAATAAAGAACTACAAGACTACTTAAAGTAAAATAAAGTATTAATTAAAGCTATTATTAAAGGATAAAACTAGATAGAAATAATTACTTAATAACTAGAGATAAGTATAATAAAGAAAGTACTTAAGATACCTATACTTAAGAAGTTTAATAAAATAAGAGAAAAGCTAAGACCTTTTATAGTATTAGTATAACTCTAGATAGATATATAAGTACTATACTTTAATATAGAAGAAAAGAAAGTAATATATATTAGACTATATTTTAAAGAAGACGTAATAAGATAGTATAAACCTTACTAGATAGACTATATAATATACGCTCTAATAACCTAGAAAGATAAAACTAAAGCTATTTTTAGAAGCTATAAATACTTTACTAAATAAATAAGAGTAATATTTAGAGATATAGATATTACCTAATAAGCTAAAGAGAAACTTAAAAGACTTATATAATAGAAAAGTATTTCTAAGTATATATTATAGTTTAAATAACTATTATAAAATATAGAATAAAATAAATTAGCTCTAATATTATAATTTAAATAAAAACTAAATAAGAAAATCTAATATAAAATAATCTATATAGAAAAACCTAGGACACTAGAAGTCCTAAAGTAGTAGGTATTCTAAATTAATAATAATCTTTAAGAATAGAAAAAGAATAAGTATAGTAGCTAAACTAGAAATTAGAATACTAGAGACTCTATAATCCTTAACGTAAATAAAGATAAAAAGAAGAAAAAGAATAAAGACTTTATATACTATAACTATAGTAAAAAAGGCTACTACGCGAAAGACTACTAATTATAGAAGAAAAAGGATATAGTATATTATAAATATAAGAAACTATTATAGGTGTAATAGAAGAAATTAAGATAGAGCTAATTAGTCCTAACTTAGATACTAATAAAGTATAAGACAAGTAAAGTAATAATCTTAATTAGGAGACTATATATAACTAAGATATCTAAGGTAATCTATAATCTATAGATTCTTAGTATCTATAGATTATAGATTAAGACAATCTATAATCTACTAGTCTTAGTAACTATAAATTATAGATTACGATAAGTATATAGTTAATAGGATACGTATTACTAAGATAGTATTAGTAATTTAATCTATTAACTATAGAACGCTAATACAAGATAGTTATAAAATATCTTCTATTATTTATAGTTATTATAAATTACTCTATAAGCTTTTACTATTACTTTATAATCTACTAACCTTTTTTATAAGTACTTATAGTTAATAATAGGTAGCTTATTATAGAAACTAAGATACTTTATAAAAGATTATAGAAGTAAAGACTATAAAAAAGATAAAGAAGCTTAGTTAAAGATAACTAAAAAGAGGAAAGAAGTACTATAAGTATAAGCTAAACCTTAAGGAAAGGTAGCTAGGAGTAAAGAAATATAATACGTAATACTCTATTAGACTTTTTATTACAAAGATAACTACTATATATACTTTTCTAGTAAGTAGAGAGTAAGATATTTTTTATAATAAAGAAATAGAGTAGTAGTAATAAAAGAAAAAATAAAAGTATAGCTAGAAGAAACTATATACGTAATAGACCTACTAATAGAAGACTTAGAAAAGGAAGAGCTCTAGATACTATTAATCTAGGCTAAAGAACTAGTACTAGATAAAGAGACTACTATAGCTTCTATTAAAGAACTATAAGAAAGTAAAAGATAAGTTAGTATAAAAAGTATAGAGTATACCTAGCTAGATATGTATAGCTATAATAGCTATATAATAATAGATATAGATAAATAAAATAAAGAAT
The DNA here is from genome assembly GCA_028456385.1 of Ophiosphaerella korrae. Classification (NCBI taxonomy): domain Eukaryota; kingdom Fungi; phylum Ascomycota; class Dothideomycetes; order Pleosporales; family Phaeosphaeriaceae; genus Ophiosphaerella; species Ophiosphaerella korrae. The sequence goes on along the minus strand of JALNQF010000467.1, from coordinate 12,028 downwards.
AAAAGTTTATTTAGAAATACTTACTAGTTATAAGTATAGAGGAAGCGTATAAAGACTAAAAAGAATATAATCCTAATAAAAAAAAATTTATACTATTTTAAGAATAGATAAAGTAATAAATAGTTATAGTAAGAAAGATACTTATATAGAGAGAATAGTAGTACTTTATAAGAAAAATATAATAGATTAATAAAGCCTATATACTAAGAGTACTAGTAGTATACTATATCCTAACTATAGATATACCTAGAAAAGACAAATACTAAGAAGGAGATAATAAAATAATAGACCTAAAATACCTAGTATATTTTAAAGTATTATAGATATTATACTTAGATAAGAATTATATTATATATAGAAACCTTAAAGTAAATAATAGTATATAGCTTATAAGAAAAAGAGGCTATAACTATACGAGAGTAATCTTAGTAGAAGATATCTAAGGATAAAAAATAATCTTAGAAGAAGGTTACGTAGTAATAAGGCCTAGACTAAAGCTATCTAAAAAATACGTCTAAGAAAGACTATAGTATAAATACAAGTATAATAAATATTTAAAATATAAAAAATACAAATATAAAGTAAGGCTATAGCTTTAGAAAGATAGATAATTTATAAAATTACTTAAGTAAGAAAAGCTAAAAAGTATAGAAAGCCTATATATTATAAAAATAGAGAAATACTAAAAAAAGAAAGTATAATTAATAATTAATAGTAGAGCTATAAGAAACTTTATATTAAAGAAGTTTATAGAAATATAAGGAATATAGTATATAATAAAGAAATTCTCTTAATAACTAAGTATAATTAAAGGAAAACTATTCGAGGAACTTATTAGGTTCGAAATAGTACCCTCTACACTAGAACTAGAAGAGATAATAATTAAGAATATAGTAATAGCTATAACAACAATTAATAACAAATAAAATATAATACGAGGAATACTATAGTTATAAATAACTAACCTATATATTAATTAGAGAATAGGAAAGATTAACTACTATAGAATAGATATATTAAAAGCTAATATAAACACTTATAAAAGAAAATTCTTTAAAGAAAATAAGAAATAAGAAAAATAGCTTATAGAGCCTAAAGACTATCTTCTAGAATATTAGCTATAGGATTTAGTAATAAACCTAAAGAAAGATAAAGATATAAGATAGAGCTTAGTCTATAGAAAAATAGAAGAAGAATCTTAGATTAAATAAGTATTTATTAAAAACGTAATTAAAAAAAGATAGATATAAAAATCTAAATCTTTAGTAGTATATAGACTTATATTTATAGATAAAAAGAGAATAAGTAATAAAAGACTTTATATAGACTTTAGAAAGACTAACGTAATTATAAACAAGAACTAATACCTACTACTATATATAGATAAGATATAAAATAAGCTATAAAGAGTAAGAATCTTTATAAAACTAGATATCTAGAACGCCTACTACTAGATTAGAATTAAGAAAAGTAATAAATAGAAAATAGTATTTAGAATATAATATAGACTATATAAATACCTAGTTATACTATTTAGCTTAATAAACGCACTAGTAGCCTTCTAAGAAAGAATTAATATAGTACTAAGAGAGTACTTAGACGTATTTATATTTATATACCTAGATAATATCTTTATATTCTTAGAAAGAGAAGAAGAATACGCGTAATATATATACAAAGTACTAGAAAAGCTAGTAGAAAGTAAATTATTTTTTAAGATAAGAAAATATAAATTCTATATAAAAGAAATAGACTTCTTTAGGTTTATTATTAAACAAGGAAAAATTAAAATTAATCTAGAAAAGATTAGATTAATTAACGAATAGCTAATACTAAAGAATCTAAAAGAAGTATAATAATTTTATAGGCTAGCTAACTTTTATAGAAAGTTAATAGTAAGATAGTTTAAAAATATAGAACTAATAATAAGACTTATAAAGAAAGATATACTATTTAAATAAATAAAAGAATATAATAAAGTATTTAATAAGATTAAAAGAAAGTTTATAAAAAACTTAGTTATTAGAATATATAAACTAGACCTACTAGCGATAGTAAAAATAGACGTATCTAATTTAGTCTATAGAATAGTACTAATATAGGAAGACCTAAAGACTAAAAAGGAATACTAAGTTAAATACTTCTCTAAGAAAATAAAAATAGTAGAACTTAACTACTTAATCTATAATAAAGAAATACTAGTAATCTATAAAGTATTTAAATAATAGAGAGTATACCTATAAAGAGTAAAATACTAAATAAAGAACTATTATAATAATATATAAAGTAGTAGGAATTCTTATTAATATTTAACTTAGAAATTATATATATAAAAGAGAAAGATAATTAATTTATATATACTCTTAGTAAAAAACTAGACGTATAAAAAGAAATAAATACTACTAGTATAGTTCTAGTTAAGAATAAAGAAGGATACTTAGTCCTAAATATACGTAAAATAGCTATAATACTTAAAAGAAAGAGTAGCGAGCTAAATAAATAGATTTAGAAAGTAATACAAGAAGTATCTAAAGAAATAGAAAAACTAGAGATCTAAGAAAGACTTATATAAGCCTATAGAAGAATATATATCTTAAGAGAAATTTAGAGAGAATTTATATAATAATTCTATAAATTACTAGTATATAGATACTAAGAGATTAATAAAATACTAGATAGGTTACTATAAGACTACTATATTTTAAAAGTAAGATAACTAGTAATAGAAGTACTACAAGACTATATAGAATATTAGAAAAATAAGTATAGTAGATATATACTATATAGAATATTATAACTAATAAAAGTACTAGAATAACAATAGAGAGTTATTATAATAGACTTTATTATAAAACTACTAAAGTCTAAAGACTTAATATTAGGAGTTAAGTATAATAGAATCTTAATAATAGTAGATAAACTTATAAAGTATATATACTTTAGACTATATAAAGAGAAAAGTAGGATAGAAGTTACTATATACTAGGTTCTAGGAACTATAATTAGTTAATATAGACTACTAGATAAGATTATTATAGATAAAGATATAAGATTTATATTAAAACTATAAGAAATAATAACAGCGTAATTAGGAATTAAATACGTAATATCTACTATATATTACTTATAAATAGATAGATAGTTAGAATAAATAAATTAGATAGTAGAATAATACTTAAGATACTACCTTAACTATAACTAGAATAATTAAGTATATTTACTACTTATAGTATAGTTAGTATATAATACTATAAAGAATATAGTAATAAGAGTATTACTTTTCTTTATAAACTATAGATTTAACTCTAGTGTATATAGAATACTAAGAGACTAAATATCTTAGTCTCTAAGAGAAGAAAACTTTACTAATAGACTTAGAGAAATATATAATTAATTAAGATAGAACGTAGAATTTCTATATAATTTAATAGTAAAATACTATAGTAAAAAATATAAAGAAGGATTCTAATTTAGAAAGAAAGAAAAAGTATAGTTAGTATAAAAAAATATTAAGAGTAAGAAACTAAATTCTAAACAAGACTATATTAAGATAAGACTATATAAAATTAAGAAAGAAGTTACGCTAGTTATATTTAAACTAAAGCTACTAAATAAGATAAAGATATACTTAACTTTCTACGTAGTACTACTAGTAATAGTACTATAAGATATAGAACTACTAGTGTATAAAGTAGATATATATAGAGAATAAGAAGAATAAGAAGTTAAAAGAATCTTAGTATACTAGTTCTATAATAGTAAGAACTATTACTTAGTAAAATAGATAGGTATAGATAAAAAAGGGTAACTATAAGAAGAAATATAGGAACTAGAAGATAATCTTAACTACTTTAAGAAACTAGAGGACTTCTAAAGTTAAAACCCTCTAGACTACTTTATAGTAAACTAAGAAAATTAGTATTACTAGTACTAAATAGAGAGGTATTAAGAACGTCTAATATAATAGGAGCTAGAATAGCTTAAACTATATCCTTAAAGTCTATCTTAGCCTCTAAAGTATAAGACTATTTAGATAATTTAGTATTATTATAAGCTTTTATCTTATAAAGACGCTTAATATAAGAATAAAGATCTACTAGCTTATAAAGAGTTAGCTTATACTTAGCCTTAGCTTCTATAAGCTATAATAATTATATCTCTTAAGCCTAGTTAATAGCTTACTTTATATAACTTAGTAAGAAGAGACTATATAAAAATTAAGTACTTATACTCTATAAGAGAAATACTAGATAGTATATACTTATACTAAATATTAGCTAGAATATATTTATTATAGTATTTACTATCTTTTAAAGATATAAGGTAAGTAAGCTTTAATTAAGTATAATAAGTATAAGGAAATATTTTAACTTTATTATAAGTAATATAAGTAATAAGTAAGAGTTTATTATAATTAGAACGTAAAGATATAGAGAATAATAAAGAGTTAGAAATAAACAAAGAAACTAGACTAATAACTTTAAGCCTAGGGTAAAGAAATAAGAACTTACTTAAAGAGGAGAATAGTATTATAGCTATAATAAGAGAAAACTAATTTAAACTAATTAGCTCTACTATAGATAATAATAATATATATAATCTATAAGATAATAAACTAGACTAGAAGACTAACTATAATAGAGATACGTAATAAATTTATAATTTATAATCTTAGTAAATACAAAGTATAAAGCTAAGTATATAATAAATTTATAATTTATAATCTTAGTAAATATAAAGTATAAAGCTAGCTAAGAAGCCTAGGTATATAGTTAGTAGTAATACGTATTATTAGGATAATATTAGTAATTTAATTATTAACTATAAGCAATAATACTAAGATAGTTACAAAATATCTTCTATTATTTATAGCCTATTATAGATTACAATATAAGCTTTTGTTATTACTTTTTAATTTACTAATAATCTTTAGGTACTAAGAAGTTAACCTTAGTAATACCTTATTATACTATTTAGTTTAAGATAGTTCTCTCTATACTAAAGCTAGAAGAGATAAAGATTAATAATATAATTATAAATATAATAATAATAAATAATAAATATAATAATAATTAATAATAAATAAAAAATTATACTAGAGATATTGTAGTTATAGATAACTAACCTAAATATTAACTAGAGAATAGGAAAAATTAGCTACCTTAAAAAAGATATAACGTATTCTATTAGCGAAGTAGCTATATTACTAAAATAGCTACTTTTCTTTAGTATTACGAATATTATATATAAAAAATTAATTTACTTAATAACTAGCTATAGAACCTACGTACAATATACTTATAGTAGATTTAGAATCTTCTTCTATATCTTTTTAGTATATATAAGCGTTATACTCTATCTTATTATAGTTTTTATAATACTATTAACTTAGTTAAGCCTATTAAGCTTACTTATTACTACTACTCTACTATAAGCCTTTTTTACTTTCTAAGTCTTACTAGACGCCTCTATAGCTACGTACAACGCTCTAGTACTATACTCTAATATACTACTATACTAAATCTACTTCTATTTACGCGTTTTATACTTTATTATCTCTACTAATTACTTTTTAAGCTCTATAATCTAGGAACTTATAAGAGTATTTTAATATAGTATAAGTTTAGCTCCTTTAATAAGCTATAAGAACTCTTACTAGGCTAATTCTAGTAATTATATAAAAGAGCTACTTATAAGCTTTAACTAAGAGCTAAATTTATATATATTACTTAGAGTCTTTAACTACTATAGCGTCTCTAGTAGTAAGAGTCCTAGTAGAGTATATAGCTATACTTTAAAGTAATTAAAGACTTCTTACGTATTAATAGAAACTAATCTAGATACTTTAAAAGCTTTTTTATAATTCTTATATATAAATATATTAAAAAACTTATCTCTAAAAGCTAGAAAGAAGCGTTCTTTATTAATATAGTAGATATACTAGCACGCTAAGTTTTATATACGCTAAGAGTACTTAAGCTTTAATAGTAAAAAGTAGATAATATTAAGTAGCTAAAAGATATAAGATAAATAGGCTAGTATAGAAAGTATTAGAATCTTGTTTTTAAAGTAGTAGTCTTTAAAATCTTAATTTAAGTAGCTAGTATAACTTTACTTAACGCGTTTTTATATACACGTTAAAGTACTTTAACTACTTAAGACTAAGTATATTATTTATCTATCTATTCTTAGAGATAGAGATCTTCTAATTATATAGTATATCTATTTCCTTATACTAAGTAGAGATATAAATATATCCTTTATAGATAATAAATAGTAAAGTTATATAGCTAGTAGTATAGATACTTATAATAGCTATAACTTACTTATAATTACTTAGCTAAATAAGATTAGGCCTTATATACCTCTCTAAGCTTATAACAACTTTTATTAACCTAATTATTCTTATCTAAAAGCTAGTCTTATTAAAGTTATAGATATTATCTAGATTAATACTATACGTCGCTATTATATCCTATATAAGCTAGAACTACCTACTAATAACTACTAGATCTTCTTAATTATTCTCTAGTAATCCTTTACTTAACTAAAAGTAGTCTTAAGCTTATCTATATACGCTATAAAGCGTATAGGCTAGTACTTCCTAACTAGTTCTTTACTATATATTACTAATAGCTTATCTACTATATCTACTACCTTATATAACTAGGGGGTAAATTCTCTTAAATTAAAGTTAAGAATATACTATATAATAGTTTACTTTTCTATTATAGTAAGTTTCTAGTAGTTTAGTTAAGTAGCGTATTAATAAGAGATTCTATAAAGCTAAGTAGAGAGTTACTAATATTATATATTTAAAGCTATAGTAGCGCGTTACAAAGTCTAAAAATAGCCTAATATATAAGCTTAAAGCCTAAGTTAAATTCTACTTTCTTATAGAGTTAAAATCTTATTTTATTAAGACTATATTATTATTTATACGTAGTATTCTTTATACTAAGAAAAAGTAGCTATTTTAGTAATATAGCTACTTTACTAATAGAATACGTTATTAAAAGCTAATATAAGTATATATTAAGGAGAATTTATAAATAAATATAAGAAATAAAAAAAAAGCTTATAGAACCTAAAGACTACTTTCTAGAATACTAGCTATAGGACTTAGCTATAGACCTTAAAGAGAGAAAAGACGTAGAATAGAGCCTAGTATACTAAAAAATAGAAAAAAAGTTTAATATAAAATAAGTATTTATATAAAACGTAATAAAAAAAAAAGAGTTAAAAGAATCTAAATTATTAGTAGTATATAAACTTATATTTATAGATAAAAAGGAAATAAATAATAAAAGACTTTCTATAGATTTTATAAAAACTAATATTATTATAAGTAAAAACTAATATCTCTTACTATAAATAAATAAAATACAAGATAGGCTATAGAAAGTAAAAATCTTTATAAAGCTAGATATCTAAAACAATTACTACTAAATTAGAATTAAGAAAGGTAATAAATAGAAAATAGAATTCTAAATATAATATAAACTATATAAATACTTAGTTATACTCTTTAGATTAATAAACATACTTATAGTATTCTAAGAAAGAATTAATATAGTACTAAGAAAGTACTTAGACGTATTTATATTTATATACTTAGATAATATCTTTATATTCTTAGAAATAGACAAAGAACACGTATAATATATATATAAAGTACTAGAAAAGCTAGTAGAAAATAAAATATTTCTTAAAATAAGAAAATACAAATTCTATATAAAGAAAATAGATTTATTTAGATTTATTATAGAACTAAGAAAGATTAAGATTAACTTAGAAAAAATTAAATTAATTAATAAATAGCTAATACTAAAGATCTTAAAATAAGTATAATAATTTTATAGGTTAGTAAACTTCTTATAAAAAAGTTATCCTTTATATCTCTTATTTTTATACTAATATTAGTAAGTTTATAACTTACTAATATAGCAAACTTACTAATATTTAACTACCTTTCTACTTTTAGTTAGTACTTAGTAAGCTACTAGGTATATATACCTAGTACTTACTTAGATAGCTTTATCTACTATTTACTCTTTTTAGTTAATTATTAAAACTACCTTATTAAGTTATCTTACGTAAAGTCTACTTTATATAATAGTAGATCTTTATAAATATTTTACTTTTATAGGCCTTTCTATAACCTAGAACTATACTAGTAGCTTTTTTACTTATACTAGAGTTACTATAAGATAGCTAATTATAGCTAACTTTTAATTAAGCCTAGCTAGCTAAAAAGAACTATACTACTAGGAATTAGATCTTACTTTAGCTATAGCGCGCTAGGTAGCTCCTTAAGTTTACTATATTATAGTTCTAGTTAAGGTTTCTAGCGCTCTCTTTTTACTAGTACTAGCGCTAACGTTTTAGAAAGAAATACGTACTAAAGAAGAGTAGTTTAACTACCTTATAAGTTATAAAGCTTTAGCTTATACTTACTATATATACCTAGGTAAAGGCGTACTTATACTAGGTATTAAACCTAGGTAGTAGCGCTAGGAAAAGAAAAGACCCCTAAACCTACGTAAATTACTAGTACTTAATTTACAAGAACTAAGTAATAAAGCACCTTAGACTCTACTAAAACCTTTACTAGCTAGCGCTAAAGATCTAAATCTCTATAAACTAATAGCTAAACGTACTAATATAGTATATAACTACTATAACTTAGCTTATTATACTATAACTTAGTTATATAAAAAATCTTCTATCTCCTTAAAAGCTAGCCTCTTAAACTAAAATAATACTAGCTTACAACCTCTTTATTACTTAAACTAAGTATACTTATAAGATAAAGATACGCTATAAATAGTAGACTATAGATCTAGTAAAGAACTAAAGAAATACTCTAAAGCTACTATACTATAAAAAATCTATAAAATACGCGCTAAAACTAAGTCCCTAGAAAAATAAACCTAAAGACTTACTATATTAACTACTCTAATATAAAAAGTACTAAGTAACTTCTAATAATATCTTAAAACCCCCTTATAAAAAGATAAAGGAAAATAGGTAATAGACTCTAAATCCTTTATTTAGCTAAGACTACTTAGTAAACTTAATTTCTAACCTAATATAATTCCCTAATAAGTACTAGGCGCTTTCTTAGCTAATAGCTCTATAATAGACTTAGCTACTCCTAACTAACTTATTATAGAAGAATTTAACTTAGATATAAACTTTACTTCTTTTAACTAAGGTAGCCCTCTAAGGTATAGACTAGTTACTAAGGTCTCTTTTAATAACTAGACTATATTAAATAACTTAATTAATAACGCCTAACTAAATATTAGCTAAGTATTATTACCCTAGCCTATACCTAAGCTTAAGATCTTAAAAGAGCTAAGAGATAACCTACTATTAAACGCTATAATTAATAAAGACCTACTACTAAGAATAGTCTTTATATCTTAAGATAAACTTAAGAAATTACTTACTAAGTTTACTAAGCTCTAACCCTTGTTTTATACCCTACTACTAACCTTATACTAAAGAATTAAAGATAATAAACCTAGTAATTACTTATCTCTTAGAGAATTTACTCTAGCTAGAATAGTATTATACCTAGTAGTTACGAACACCTAGATACAAGATATAATTAATATAGTAAATAAACAAAACTAGAAGCTTATAGCTAAAGTAAGTAAATTAGATAAATAACTTTCTTAATAAGATAACTAATTAGCTTAACTCTAAGAACACCTAGTATAATTACTACTAGACTATAACTATATTATAGAGTAATATAATACTTTAGGCTAAAGAGCTACTTAGTATAAAGCCTTATAAGAAGAAGCTATAGTAAAATATAACTACTTACGTAAAGTAGTAATTTACTAAGAAGACCTAATAGCTAAATAAACTAAGCTAGAAACTTTTAACTTTAATATACTAGCGTAGAAAGATATAGAACTACTTTATACTAAGATCTTACTATAAAGCTAGTAACCTAGCTTCTTTAAAAGAGAGTTTAAACTCTAAGTACTAGTAGTAGGCTACTATATCTTTAATAGAGAAGAGTTTACCTTAACTCTCTTCTTAACTAGTATCTAAAAGCTAGCCTTTAATTTTTACTAGTATAAAAAATAAGAAGACTACTCTATAAAACTCTTATAATTTTTAGGTATAAAATACTATATAGATATTATATCCTTTATCTAGTCTATATATAATTACTTTATTACTAATAGAAAAAAATATATTAGCTTATAAACCTAAGCTAATGTTATTATACGCTACTATATAAGATTAGCTTACTTATACTTTACTATCCTAAATAGTGTTACTTACCTATACTAAGAAGAATTTATATATTTCTTTATACTTTTTTACTAATTTAGTAATATAGATATAGTAGGATTAAGAGAAGTACACTATAAAACCCTAAAAATAGCTAAATTTAGACTAGATTAACTAATCTATAAAACTACCTAGTTAGTATAAGCTAAATTCCTCTCTAAATTTAATAATATTAGCCTTAAACTATAATAGAACCTATAGCTATATAATATCTACCTTTAAAAAAAGCTATAACCTTAGCTTAGAGAGGCTACTAGTACTACCCCTAGTATCTATAATAGCCCTACTAATTTTTAAAAGATAATCTTAATATTAGAAAATAAAGTAAATAATTATAACCTAGATATAAGCCCTAGGTAAACCTAGCTTTATACTCTAGTACCTACAAGAGCTAAACTAAGAGTATAGATATAAAACTTTAAAGAAGAACTAGCTATAACCTTATAAGAACTAAAATACTATTAACTACAACTAGAAGGCGTATTTAGAGGAATATACCTAACTAGTAAAAAAGCTACTATAATTAAAACTAAGAACTCTAAAATAATTTTATACTAAGGCTATAAAAAGATAAGTATTAAGAAGCTAGACTATACTACTTATAAATAAACAAAAGCTACTAGATCTAAAATACTTACTAATACTATAAACTACTATATAGCTACCTATATAGTAATAGACTCTAAAATAGATATAGAAATAGAGGACTAATTCTTTAAATATAACCCCTAACTAGATATAGAGCTAGAACTAGAGCCTAACTTAGACTAGGATTTAGAAAATAACGTTCCCTAAGCCTAAAGCCTTAACCTAGAGATTATATAAACTAAAAGAGCGTAATTAACTACTAAAGTATAACTCCTAGTATAGCTATATCTTATATACTTACTTATAGAATATAGATAGTCTAGTATAAGAAACTACTAACTAATCTAATAGAAGCTAAGCTAAACTAATTTTTATTTACTAGCTTCTTAGGTAAAGACTCTATAGTACTCTATATAGCTAGAACTTTAGCTAATAATAAAGTTAACGTAAACTTTATTTAATAAAAATTTACTTAGAAAACTATAAAATTATAAACTATCTAGCTACCTTAACTTATTATCTATAAAGGATATAATAGTTCCCTATCTAAGTTTATTACGTATTAAGTTAAGTTCTACTTATAAGTAAGCGTATATATTAAATAGACTTCTACTTATATTATTAAAAACGTAAGCTAATTTAACTTTATTCTAGGATTTTTATAGTATAAGGCCTATACTATTAAACCTAACTACTACTATAAAACGTTATTATTTCTTAATACTTACTACTAATAGTACTACTAGATAACTAATAAAATCCCCTTAGTAGTATACTATAGTATACTTAGATATTACTTTACTATAGCCTTAAAGAAGCTAGTACTTAAACTATTATCTACTCCTATAAGGCCTTTAAGTAAGCACCCTAATAAGTATAAATAGAACTTGTTAATAGATATTTAAACTATTAGTTATTATATAATTAAGGCCTTTACTAGAAGAAGTAGATATATACTTATAGTACTTACTTTAGATAAAATACTACTACTAGTATACTACTATAAAGTAGCTAAAAAAGTAGATTATACGTAATTTTATAAACTACTACTTATAGTAGAGCTTAAAGATATTCTATCTATAGAACTACTCTAACTATATTAAGACTTAATACTTTATTTTAA